>VZTD01001820.1:1289117-1302469 GCA_013397725.1 Rhagologus leucostigma
AACACTACCTCAGTGCAGAGAGCAATCTAAAAAACCCAAACAACCAACAAAAAGGTAGCAGTGATTAATAGTTGATTATTAGTCCAGCTCCAAATACTTAATTGCGAGATATTGTTAATTTTCTTCTTTACTCAAAAAAGACAAAGTAAGGAATGTATAAACTAAATCAACTCCAGATTGTTTCTCATATACCAGGACAACAGTAATCATCAAATGATCTAAAACACTGTCAACCCCTTAATAACAAGACTGCTCTGCAACATATTTTAGCCAACATATTATTATATTAATATGTATTTAAAGAAAAACAAGGTAACTTGGTCAGTGTCAGCTCAGCACAGCTTCACACAGATCAGCTGGTATGAGCTAGAACTGTTTCACTAAGGAATGGGACCACAAATTAGTAGGGTATATGACCTCTGAGGAAGAAGGTCAAGGTCACCTTTTGAGACTAGGAACCTTCATTGTGTCTATTCACACGACACAGACAACTCACTGGTTTCCCTTTTCCCCCTGAAAAAGTTTGCTTTTTAAAATTACTAGATTAGCTCAAGCTAAAACATGTTAACTCCTCCCCATACCTACTCTACATGAAAACTTAAGATGCAGTTGAGTGCTACAGGAAACATTGCACAAAAAAGGATACAACAAGAAAGGATACACTCTGCATGACAGTATTACTGCAGTATTTACGCAGGAATGTTTCTAAAGAAGAACAGCAGAATGTGGTTTAATTTTACTTGGTTCTCGGTATTGCACACACATAAGTTTATGCTACCTAGCAAAAGCAAATATGCCTCTTTGATAAAAAACAGTTCTAACCCCTTATGAGATTTAATGAGGGCTGATGAGTCCATCAACACTAAACTTCATATTCAAAAGTAAATACATTTTTTGATAACTTGAACTATTAGGACAGCAGTAGATTTTTCCAACTCCAAGTCTTTGCCATTTTACAGACTCACTTTATTTCCATCAGGTCCAAAACTCAATTATGTTTCCCTTTAATACCAGCTTTCAAACCCCTTCTTCCCTATGAAGAAGCTGGAGACCTCTCAACATCAGTTTCTTCCACATAACTTTTCTCCCAAAAAGTTGTATTTTAGCTACAGGAAAAAGTCACTCTAAGTGAACTTTTTTGCCAGTCCATCAAAAAAAAGACATTTCAGCCAGCAAGGAGTTATATAGTATTTTTATAAACCATATGTATGATTTTCTAAAAAAAAAAAAAAAGGATAAAACCTTTGTAGAGAAAATTAAAAAAAAAAAAACAACAAACAACCCTAGACTCGAGTTTTTATAATGGAATTTTGCATCATAAATCGGCATCCATCAGAATATTCCAGCAGGAACAGAAAAACAGTCATGCAGAAACAGGGTTCAGCTTAACCACTAGTTGGGAAATTAAACGTATTTTTAATTAAACCTCATGGATCCTTAGAAATCTGTGTAACTCCATGGCACACTATATGACTGCAACACATAAACAGTCAAGGTAAGGGAGAAGATCTGCCCAGGGACAGCAAGAACACCAGTGACACTTGTAAGATGGTAACTCATGTAAGACTTTCAGGTGCACGGTTAAATCTTTCAGGTGCACACAAAAGTATGGCTTTGCTCACTCTGGAAAAGGCTTCTGAGTTGACCACCAACATAATAACAAATAAGCACCTCGTTATTTTCTTTATGTAATTCAAGTATTTAGCATGTTTAATGAATTCAGAATTAATGTACAAAATTAGTTGAAAAGAGATGGGATTCCTTAAAAGAATAAAAGTGCTCAGGCTTCCTCTATCAGGCTCTCCATTAGCTAAAATGCTTCAATTTTTTTTTTATATAAGAAACCTTAGTAATCTTATTAGACACTAGATAACATAAATAGAAAGTTTTTTTAACAAGAAAGGAGGGAGAAACAAGACTGAAATATTCTCATAAATACTTGATCCTAATAGAATACTTTAGCCAAGGCTCATTTCTTTTCAATGACCAGTACAGAAGAATGCCTATAAAAAGTGGTCTTTAATTTGACGAAATACAGATTTTGCAAACCACAATCATTAACACAAAATAGGAACTAAGACCAAATAGCATCTCAGCTATGAGGAAAAGAAGTTTAAATATAATCTGATTTTAAAAATCCTTAGACCATGGAGAGAACGAAGAACCTACAATTAAAGTAGCTGTTAAAAACAGAAATCGTCACAATAACCATACTGTGGGCTTTACAACCAATTTGTAAAAATCAAAAACAACTGTTCACATCCTTTATTTCAAATTCAGGTTTCCTTCAGAGTAACAAGGATAGAGCTCCAGATTAAAAACACACCATGGAAGAAGTAGAATGATTCATAAGCACTCAGCCTCAGACTTCAGTTAATTTTAAGTGGAGGCATAACCAGAGTGATCTCCAACTGTAACCAGAAATTAAGTTCAATGCCCTATGAATTTGAGCTAACTCATGTATCAGAGGGTGCAGATTGAGAACTAAGTGCTTTTTATTCTTGCACCAGTTACTTCACATGGTCATTTGAGAGTTCACTATGCAAACATTTTCAGGCCATGAAACCACTCAGTTAAATTAGAGCTGGGTTTGCTTGAGTTACTCTCACATAAATGAAATACTCAGAGTAGGCAGCAGTGAAGTAAAGCTACATGATAAGAAATAAAGTTAAATAACAATTAACTTTCTGCTAGAAGTTACTTTCCCCTCATGTTTAAAGAATGCCAAAAATCAGGATCTATACATTCTACAACAAAGGAAGCTTTGATCAATGCAACATTAAGCAGCACTTTCTGACAGAGTATCCTTCACTAATTCAGGCAAGTTTAAAGGATGCTGCAACAGCACTAAGAACTCATTTTCCAAAGTTAGCAAAGATCCTTTACAGCTAGCAGAAGTTTATTGCTGGAACTAGTTCTTCAGGATCACTTTGCAATGGCAGGGATGGAAGGGAGGGAGTTCAGAGGCAACACTTTTCAATACCAAAACTCTGGAAGATTACTAAAAGGTTAAGCAGTCCAATTCTACAGAATTATTCTCTTTAGCTTCCCAGAATAAGGATTAGAGAATCTGACAAGTACCCTACAATACCAGGATTACAAAAATATCAGTGTCTGAGTTTTTTAACAGAGAAAAAGCAAAGTTTTAAACTTAAACCAACTATACGCCTTGTACTTTGTTTTTCTGATATAAGCACACATTTAAGAAAATAAATTTGTATGGAACATTTCCTCTCCATCATCAGTATTCCTAAAGAAGCCAATAAAGAGACAGTAAATAAACACAAACAAACACTAACAAAAAAACTCCACCCCAATTCTTTATTTTTACTTTCAGGCAGAGAGTCCATACCTTGTGCAGTGTTTTACTTTTTTCTTTTCCCTTCATTGGCATCCTGTTTTGGTCTAGCTGAACGAGCAAATTGCTGAGATTCTGTTAAGGACTACAAGTGTCTGATAAGTAGAAGTCAACCAAAAAAGAAAAAAAGATTACTTCTGCAAATTAGTCTAGAAAGTGACCTTTATCTGTGAATCAATTCTACTGCAGTATGAATTATTGTAACAATAGTGTCTATTAGTCAAAGATTAGGACCTGACTGATACACAGTAGAGAAGTTATTAGAGAGCCTATAAGGAGGACTAAATGGGAATGGGTTAGATGCAAACGGAGTAACTACAGTAGGATAAATGCTTGATATTTACAAACATCCAACCCAGCAAGTTAATTCTTAACTCTGATGTCTCAGTATTTGGGAGGAAAAACAGTAAAAGCAGCAGATGCTGGGCTTAATGTGAGTGTAAATAAACTATGAAATATTTAAGTGAAAAATAAGAAAGGACTCTCACACAAAAAACTAGTGCTATGCAATCAAAAAGTGGCAGTTCCAGCTGAAAGACCAGTCTAGAGACCACTGACTCCAACAGGAACATTTCTTGTGTTCTTGATTCTGTAAACACAGACCTAACCAAGTCTAAAACCTTTTATTTAATTCAAATATAGTGGTAATACAAGCTAAATTATCTTTTGTATTGTCTTTGCAGGATCAAAGAGGTAAGATCAGGGAATCTTGTTTTAAAATAAAGCACTTTTACTGTCCTATTTTAGAAGAGGTGCCTTTATGTTTTTTTCAGCTACCATAAAACTAGCAATAGTACGCTGTGTTATGCTGACTGGTTTTCTTAGGGCAGTTTCTCTTTTGCACAGCACTATGACAGCAAAACTAGAGATTGGCAGAGATTACAAAGAATATAATGGAAATGCATGAAGAAAAGGATACAACCACCATGGGTTTTTCAAATAAGACATAGCCATTTGCTTCTTTCAGTGCTTTAGCAGCTGCTTTTTCATTAGGAAGTCCAATGAAAGCTTGTCCCTTCATACGGCCTTCTTTCATCAAACGGATATCAAACCTAGGGGCACAGTGGAGAAGTGGCAATTACTCATGTTTAACAAACCTTGCAGATTTCACAGTACAAATGTATTCTCATGCTTCAAGTTGGAGAAAAAGCAGAAACAGAAGCAAAGCCTACAAGGAGGAATGATGTCCTTGGAGACCCTTTTGCCTGGGGAAACCATTTACTAAAAAGTAGTATTAGACTGCAGGATGGTAAACTGATGTGTAGTACTACTAAATAGGACATATGCAAAATGATCAGATACACGCAATCACCTACACAGTTCACTCTGTGTCACACAGCCAAGAAAAGCAAATCTGAAAATGAAAATATAAAGGCAAAATAATAGGATCTTCAGTCACTGTTCATAAAATAATTCTATTTTTTACTTGTTATAAATGAAGATTTTCAGGTCTAGAACGCTTTTTGTTTATACAGAAACAATGTAAGTATGACTATTTTTAAAATCACAGTTTTCAGCAGTGCCACAGAAATTAATATAAAAGGCTTAATTTTAACCAAGTACCATATGAACTCACATATTGCGTTCCACCTCCGACTGGAAGTCAACATATCTTCCAAAAATGAACTTGAGATCCTGAAATTAAAGTGTAGGGTGAAGAGAAATGCTAAGAAAAAGCCCTTTTGATAGATATTTAATTTCCTTGTTTACCTACCTTTTCTTGAACTTGTTTAGCTAAATTCTTCACATATATCCTGCAATTTGGATCACCTGGCTCATAGTTTTTGAAAACAGAAAATTTTTCCATTTCTTGAAGACAAAAAAAATAAACCATATTTTAGCTCATTTACTTTGCACATTTGTTCAGTATTAAGTAATATATGATCAATTAAGAAAAGAAACACTTATTTAAGCTATTTGTTGCAACAAACCAAAAAGCTATTACTAGATAATCTATTCTCAGTTATACCTTCTCTAGAAAGTCTGTTTTTTTCTAGATCCTTTCTAGAAATAAATTCTGATGGTATTTCATCATCCTCCTCTTCAGTTTCCATTTTATCATTTGAGCTAGGAGCTGGGAAAATCCTTCCAAAGCCTGTATTATTGATTTCTTCTGTGCTTGCATAAAGGTCTGAAATTTCAATAAATTATGTAAGTGGTTTGTACATTTATTCACCCCAAGATCAAGAGCCAGCAAGAAAACCATACTCTTTCCAGCGACATTTTAATAAAGAGGACTTTGTAAGGCAATTTGAATATATCCTTAAAAATGAGTCTTAATCTCCAGTTTGACAAAAGCACCTGCTCTGTACAGTCCTCTACAACCCCATGTAGCCACAGCACACATTAGTTAGCATAAAACTTGCCTTGCTGTTCAAGCCTGTATCCATTTCAATATTTTCCCTTAAAGAAACTGGATATTACTGTAAAGTACCAAGAATCACAGATTGACCATAACCCTCTAAAAAGCCATCACACCTCACTGCTATCATTGCCCAGCATTTTTATGGCAGATAACCAACCAGTGCACCACAGAGAAGGGGCTGGCATTCACTCGGATGCTGCTCTCTAAGAGCTGGAAAAGGAAAACCTGAAATTAACCTGATATGTTCATTTACACCATAAAATACTGAGAATGCATTTGTAACATTTGCATCCTGACATTTACAAGACAGTGCAATTCACCATAAACCTACAGAGCACATAGGAGAGAGACCTTTAAAATCCTCTGGATCCTTTCCAAAGCTTGTAACATGGGAAAAACAGCAAACACAAACATGATGCAACTTGGTGTTGAAAGTTCCAGTACAACAGAGGAAAAGCACATAATTTCCTGGCATAAATTTCAGCACCCTTCTACCCACTGAAGCCACATGATTTTAACACTAAATACATTCGAAGTACAAACTCTTACCATTTTTTTCTTCTTTTTCTAAGTTTATCTGAAGAACAGCTGGGATCTCAGTACTAATATGAAATTCTATTTTTTTATGACCTACGTGCTGCGGCTGCTCAAAGACATCTGAAGGTGACAGTGCAGGGTGCAAGTTACTGTTTAAAACAACAACATGATAATTAAAGATTCAGACACTGATGAAAGCATGGTCAAATACAAGATTTCTTCCAGTTAGATTTTTATGCTGTTGTTTACCACAAACACACGTTCTCCATTTCATACATTTCACCCAAGAGAGTTCCAGGTGATTAGAACACTGCAAATACAGTAGGTATGTCTGGCATGGGAGCAAAACCAAGAATCACATACCACAGTACAATACACACATGCATTTATTAAGAACTTCATCAGTAAACTTAAGCATGAAAAATAACTGGCCTTGCTGCTACTCTCACCTAGTGTATAAAACATACTACATTTAAAAAAATTATAGCAAATCACTTGGAGGAAACAGGCAGCTATTATTAAAAACACATTCACAATCCTTCATCACAACACAGAAATGCTCACTGCTGTCTACTGCATAAAACTGCAGTTTCAAAACCCAAACTTATTTTAAATCAAGTCAGTTTCTATTCTTCCAGTATCATACTTTTAACTTTTTGTTTTAAGAAGCAGCCCAAACAATAAATCCAAATTTCTTCTGTCAGAGCTGTGATGTCAAACTAGTTAACTTTTTATGAAAAGGAATTTCTATTAGTTTGACAGGAAAAGAAACAGAGCTTGAATCAGGCACACTTTAAGGTTGTTGAGCAGACTTTAGTTCAAATTAGAGGAAAATTTTGACTTTTAGAGCAATAAAACCAATAGGGTAAGTGCAAAAACCACAAACCTGTGGGAAGTACACACAGGAACATTCAACATGTCTTTAATTCGTTGCTTTTTTCTAACACCACGTTTCTTTGTGTTTATTGGTCTTTTAGGCTGAAGGGTTGCTAATTCCATCAACTTGGTCATTCTATTTTACACAAAAATAAAAACAAAATAAAGTGGTTTACAGTTTATTTGAAAATATTCATTCTGAAAACACTCCCCCTTCCCTTAAAGCCCTTGACACAGAACTTTTCAGAACGTAATTATAAAACTAGCTACCTTAAAACTGAAACTGTAACACACAGCAAACAATATACACGGAGCACTTAAGGACTGACCAAAATCAAAACAGGGCAGCGATGCCCTTCCTTCCCCAAGCATGCTCCTTACTGGGACACTGAAGCTGTGAGAGAAGTTGTGATGCCACAAGCTGAATCTGATTTTATAACACTCAACAGGGGTACCTTTTTCCAAATGATCTATTTTTCCAAATAAAGCATAGGGACTTGCTGATCTACTTCTCAGTTCAGACAGCAAAGAAAAAAGCTGCTTTTTAATTTAGTGTTAGTTTAAAGATCAAAAAAAAAAAAATACAGCTATGATGTAATTCAGTCCCAAAACTGCAAGAGAATCCTCAGCCCAAATATTATCACCTCTAGCAATACCTGCTGATGTACAAAGAATGTTTTGGAAGCTGGCGAGCACATACGATTCAGGCTGAGTAGTCAATTTAGTAAAGATGTGGAGCAATGAAGACTTCAGAAAATGAACTAATTTCTGCTTCCTTGCATCTGCACTCTTCAAGCTGAGTTTTTGCTTAGTTGGGTTTTTTTGGACATGGGAACAAACAATAATTTGCACATCAACAGGCCACTTTCCCTTTCTTACTGCGTTTAACCAGCACTGCCCTTCTGTACTCTGGAGTTTCTCTAAGCATCTGGAAAGATTTCTGCATGCTCTCTCTACTAGATACAACACCTATATTCTGCAAACATTACCATTTGCTGAACTAGAAGATAGAAAAGTAAAACCACTGCTTTAAGCGAGCCCAAAAGCTTGCAAATGACTGTAAAATGCATACCTCTCCTTTTCCTCATCATTATCACTTTCATATTCTGATTCCCCACTAGATAGTTGTTCTTCTTCCTCTTCAGGCAATGGAGGCTCCTCAGGAGGCAGGGGTGGGATTGGAGGAGGTGGCACAGGCACTGGTAAATACTCTTCATACTAATTATAGGAAAAATGTTTTAAAAAATTAAATTTTTTAAAGAAAAAACCAAACATCTTGTTTACTCAATAAAAACAGTCAAAGCAATAAATGATAATTTAACAAGAAGTATTTTCTCAAAGCATGCTTACAGGGATCTAGATGCCATTTTGGTAAACTACATTACTAAAGAAAAACTTTCCACAAGCAAAAAAAAATTAGCTGCTTTCTGAAGCATAACAGTGAATATTTTCATTCTTTTAAGTTGAGGTGATAAAAAAATACAGCAACCATGGTCCTGGATTTTCACCTTGCACTCAGCTTCAAGGACTTTTTTGGGAAGAATAAGGTCAAAACATATGGGTGGAGGCTGAAGCTCCAAAGCCAACTCAGTTTCAACAGCGAACCAACATTTTGAAACGTTCCAGTGCTGCTGCCATAGATGTGTATTTCTTTGCTCTAAGTACAGTCAAAAGAATTTCTTTAAAAGACAGACATGCACATCGTACCCAGTGAAATGCAGCAGGATTTGCAATCCTCTAGAGACTCCTCCAGCTTTTAGAACTTAGACCTCCTGCCATGCTGCTAACATTTTAAATTGTGAATCAATTCTACAGTACTGAAAACATATATTTAAAATTTACCATGGGAGGGCGAGCAGTAATTGGTCCAAAAGGTGGAGGAAGATTCATTTTATTCATTAGATGAAGTACCTGAAATGATTCAAAATAAGTAAGGTTTCCTTTAAATGAATAAGTGATAACAGTTCCTTGTTAACAAGGAACAGGTAAAATAGCCAATCACTCCTGGCAGGTGTAAATCAGCAGTTTTAATGTTCATGAACAATGTGAAACCTCTACTTGAGATCCAACACTAATGGTCAATATAAGTAACACCCTAACAAGGCTAATAAAAAAAGCACAGCATCTTCTCAGAATGAAATTCCAGGTATTCGAGTCACATCTAATGAGGAAGAGCATATCCAGTCAAGTCTTCAGTGTCAACTAAGTAAGCTACCTCTGGTTAATAAAATCTCATTACCTCAACACAGTAAAACACTAGGATTGGTTAACACTACCACAGAAAAAACAATTTAAAATTTAACGTGACAAAAATAATTACTTCTGTGGATAACTAAAAGAGGAAAAAAATAGATGTTTTTAATTTTGTACTCTTTTTTTTTTGTTGCTTTTTGCTTACCTGGACATAAAATTTGGGCACACTTGCCAAGGCATTTGCTATATTTGCTAGAATTGCACTTGAAGGTGGTGGATACAAATATTTGAGGCAAGAATTGATGGGAAAGGTGAGTCTGAGGAAAAAAGATTAAAAACAAGACACCTTAACATTAGTGCTACTTAATTACTGGTAACAACTAATGATTACTAGAGGCTTGACTATTGATTACATCTGAAGTAACACTGAAATATTATTATTTCTCCTAGAATAGTTTTGGGCCACTTACAATGTCTTTAACATCAAGGAGTAGCCTGCAACGCATGACAGATTTACTGGGCTTGGGCATAATGAAAGTGTCAACCCATGCAGAAGTCTAAAGCAAACAGAAACAGTCAACATGTCCAAAACCAAAAGCACAGCATAGCAGGCTGTACACATATTATAAACTCAGTGCTCAAAGGGCTGTATTGTATTATCAAAAATTTACTTCTTCCTGTATGCAAAAATGAAAATGGGGAGGAAAAAAAGAAAGAAACATCTAGAAAAACAAGTCAGTGGTATTCTGCTGTTAACACTGGGACAACCTCAGCCCTCCAACACCCCGAGAAAGCAATGAGTAGTGCTAGAAGGCCGTTCTGCAATCCACAGCTTCCCAGCTCAAAGCACCAGTCACTACCCAACCGTGAGGATTCTAAACCTGAGGAACTGAAACTTCATCTTTATGACAACTCCTACAGCTATGCCTGAGGAGCAGTAGCATACGATGAAACAAAACTTTCGTTCAACAGTACGTAACATATTTCAAAATAATCTGTAACAGAATAAAATAATTAAGATAAATAAAAACCCCAACACTAACCCATGGTTGGGTGCAATTCCATTCTCTATTTTAACACAGTTTGGTTCTATCTTCTCTTCTTCTTTCACTGGTTCTTCTGAACTGAAAATTAATTTAGTCTTAATTAAAACAGGGCAACATTTAAGTATGCCTTACGTAACACATAAAATACACATCACCTATGAATAAATATAAGAAATAAGTTAGTACAGGTATTTTTGACATCTTTTACCAATTGTATTACTACAGCTGTTATCAATTCTTCATAATCAACACATGTGGATAATTACAGTAGTGATAATCTTCTAAAATAAATACTTATTTAGATTTAAGTAAGTCTCCCTAAATTCAAACACTGCTGACTTAAATCCACTCACACGAAAAGAACTAAAATTATTTATCATGCACTCTGTTTAGAGACCATAAATTCAAGGGTATTAAATTATTGATTTGTTCATATTCAGGAAGTGGAATAAATAACTTGAAATCTCTACTACAGTACTTTTAATTAAGCACTATCATACAGCTTTTATCACTTATTTACACATTCCACAGGCTCTAATGGAAGGAATTAGAACATAGTTCTAATGGAAGGAATGCAGTCACTCGCCTATAGACCTGAACCTGTTTGTTAAGACTTCCAGGTGGTTACAATTTATCCTTTGAGTTAAAGTACCAGCAAAAGTATCATGAATCTGGAATCCCCTTTCCTTGACCAGAAAAATAACAAGGAAATGATTCTGCACATACCTTTTGCACTTGTCTGAGACAGAAGGCTGGCTAAGTACCTGTGCGCTCTCTTGCTCCTTCGCAAATTCAACTACTAATGTGTGACCTAAAAGTTTCAGCTGATGCAGTCTTGACAAAGCCTTAAAGTAATCATAGTGGAGAAAAGAAAGAAAGGGAAGAGGACAAACATGAGATTTATTTTAAAGCATAACTGGTTTTCCTCTGAATGGTACACGTGCCATAGGATGCAGTCCCAGCTGCTTTAAGCTAAGTCTGTGCTACTGTGGACATGAGAGTCCTGCACTGTTTGTGTCTTCACAGCCCCACTTCTAGCAGCATTTCCTGCTGGCAGGAAGGAAAGGGACAAGGCTGCACAGCCAGAACCACTGCAGAGTTCCATCACCTGAACACAGCAGCAGCCTTAACAATCAGACTTTTCACACAGCCTAGTAAAGCTCCACGATTTCAAGTAACCAACCTTTTGCTCATGAAGTACAAACACGCTAAACTCTGTCAGTAACAGCTGGGAATATTAAAATCAGATTCTAACAGTGGCACTAGGAAGATCCAGCATTCTTCAAGTCCAGAACCCAACAGGCTGCTAACAACTAACGCAAGCAACTAATTCACCCCCGCTGACCTCACACAGTCTTTAACTTTTTGAGTAGTCCTTTCAACTGCGGCCTAAAAAAAATAGAAGCAATGCAAAAAATCCCAACCCAAGGTATATGGGGGAAGTTCTGGACACAGGCTTTTTAACCAGACTAGTATTTAAAAAGCATCATTAGAATTACCATTTTGGCATCCATATCCCCTATTATTACGGTAGATTTCTTATCAAATTTGAGCATTCAAGACAGACTTGAATTGTGAGTATCACTAGGGCTGACTTTTATGGTGAGTACACAATTACGCAGGAGACAAGGAGACTGTTTGGTTTATAGTTTGTATATAAATGCACACACATGCTAAGGAGGGCTCTGATCAGTCTCAGCTTCTCTAAGTTTGCCATGCTCTGTGACAAGTCAGATCAGATGACTTCCACAAGCCCCTTTCAACCCACTTCTATCAGGACTCTACAAAAAGTGTTCAAGAATTTCATCCAGTTGTGCAAGCAAATTCTGAAACAGAACTCTTAATACTACGTTGTGCTGCTTTGTTTTTTCCTAGCACTAAGTACCAGAGGACGCGTAAAACATATTAGAGCACTGGCAATTCAGAAAAGTGCTTTGCTAAAACATTCAACAACAAACTCAATACACACCTTTGCAGCTGCATTTTCACTGGGAAAGGTAGCAAAAGCAGTATGTTTCTAGAAAACAAACAAACAAAAAGTTATAATGAATTGGAACCAAAAGGTAAGAGATTGCATGTACAACACTGAGTCACAAACACTTTGTTAGTTCCAGATGGTAGTCAGCTAACTCCCAAATGGGCCAAACATGAGGGGTTAGAAAACATTTTTCTTATGAATTTAGGAAAAGTACCTCCTGCATTCAAAATTAAGACAGGAACTCAGCAGTTTGAGGAATACAGGACAAGTGTTTTTTTTTCTAGTGAGCAAAAATCATCCTAAACTGCAAAAAAGTACATAGGGATAAAGAGGTCTAATCCCCTTCCAAACCAGAAAATTTATTTGAGCACCCCACAAAACATTTTCATCAAAGTAATTCCTATAAGTAATACCATTCCTGCTACAAAAGTTGCAACTATTGTGCTTTGAACGTTTGAATGATTTCTAACCTGACCCCCCAGTTTTCCAAATTAAATCAAATCCTCACAGAATACACCTCTCCAAGTTAAATTTGTTTTAAAAAACTTTATTACTTCATCTTGCCACTACATGATTCCATACCCCAAATCATTGTAACAAAGTCAGTATATCTGATATCTGATATCCTATAAAGAAAGCATGACTGATAAAATACGCAGACATCATCTATCTGCAGTTCTGCAGAATACAAGGCCCTTCATGAACAGTATTTGTCACCAAACAAAAACATCCATGCTTTCGTAATCTGGAGGAAAAAGAAAGCAAAACAGATTTCAAGAGACACGCCTATGAAACTGCATCCCTACACGTGCCAGGAGGCCCTTGTGCACTGCTCTACCACAGCCTCACTGCTAGCAGCACGAGGCCAAAGCCGCGGGCACAGGGCTCGCGGCGGGCGGGGACAGGAACCCGGAGCCAGCCGCTGTCCCGACCGCCCCGCGGGGCTCCCCGGGAGCGCGACCCCCGCGCCCTGCCCCGGCCCCAGGCTCAGCCCCGCCT
>VZTD01001820.1:1302537-1414513 GCA_013397725.1 Rhagologus leucostigma
GCCCGGCGCCGCCATGGCCGGGCCGGGCCGCGGAACCGCCGCGCGCCGCCGGGACCAGGGTGCAAATCGCGCGAGAGCCGAGGCGAGGGCCGCTGCCTCAGGTCTCGCGAGACTGCCCCCCGCAGCGGAGCTGGCGGGAAGGGCGCGCTGAGGCGGGACCAGCCTCTCCTTCGGCGTCCGCCTCGGGAAGTCCGCAATGATGTTCCCAAGGGAGACGCGTCCCTTCCCTTCCCCTTTAACGCTTAGGGGCTTGTCTTCAGACCAAATTCTAAGAACTTTTGCTTACAAAAGTGTCCTCTCCTCAGCCTTTACCTGAAGAGACTTGTCCCTCCCTCCCTCCCTCCCTCACCTGAACAGCGAGGTACTGAGGCGTGGCTGGCACAGGCATTAACCTGCTGCCTCGGGGCAGCGGCTGTGCCTGGCCAAGGGAAACAGCCATAATTACAACCTGTGATGGGATAATGCATCGTGAGCAGTGAGGATGGACAGATTCCTGCCACCTACCACTGCAGCCAGACAGGCGGCTCCGAAGTGTGCCTTGTTTTGGGGGACATAGGCTGTGATCTCAAAAGAGGGTGAAATCCCCAACCTTGGCTGATGAAATCTCAGCGCTTACCATACCTAATTAGCTGTTCGCTGGCTGGCAAAAGGCCTGCCTGCCTGTGTCACTATTACCACTGGCTGTGGGTCCCACAGAGCCACAGCACCCGATGCTGCAGTGCAGAGCCTGGAGGACTTGCTCTGGCTCTGAGCAGCTGAGGCACACAGGGACACCCAGGCTCTGGCACTGGGCTGGGGTGCGCTGGAGCCAACCACCGAGAAAACATGCTTGGTACCTGGTGAATAGGAATGGGTGTTTCTCACAGCTCTCCATAGTAAAAGCAAGGCCTTCAGTCCATAAAGTCCTTAAGGCCCCTTCAGTTTTTCTGAAGGGTCATGACAGACCTGGCACTGTGTGCACAGTGCACCTGAAGGGTCTTAGGCCATGCATATTTGGTGACTGAACACTGACAGTTTGGGGAAAGGCCTGGACATTGTGGGTGGTAACAGTGATCTCATTAGGTCGATCAGATGACAATCCAAATTCATCCAAATGAGTTTGGGAAGGAGTTGCGTCAAAAGGGATCTTCTAAAGGGATCTAGGAGAAAAGCAGAAATGTAGGAGCAATTTCTTACAGGATCCGTTACTGCATTTTTGTTGTTGCCATAAGTATGAGCTAGGAAATACTTGTGAGCTGGGAAACAGGTGGAATAATTGACACTGTGCAAATAGAGCAGTGTATTTTCTCTCTTGATAACACCAGCAGTACTGGTTTTTTCTGAGGCTGTTGAAACTTTTAAAGTAACACTGTCCACCCTAGCCAGTTCTGTGAGTGGCTTGTGGTTTGCATAAAGTCCAGAAGATTTTCTGGTATATGCTGGTCAACATGGAATTGTAGCAGATGGAAAGATAACAATTGTAAAAGCAAGCCTGTGATGGCTGTGCTGCTGCATCCTGTTTAAATTGGCCTGACTTGCAGTTCACTCCTGGGTAATGACTTCAGAGAACTTTTTATGCAGAAAATCTGTGAAACTTGTAGGCAAAGAAAACCTTCTTGCTTTCCTCTTAGTGCTCTAGTACATTCCAATTATTAATCTGCATATCATTCACCAGATGGTGAAATAATGATATAACTTCAAATATGTTTTCCCCTCAGAACTAAGAAACACTCTTCCCAGTTCTGGTCAGAGAAGGCTGAGGAAAATGTACTCTTTAGTTACACTGAACAATTGACAAGAACTGTTTCATGTGAAATAACTCATATCTCATGGCTCTTCATCCCACCTGTTCCTCCTACCATAGAATCCTCCTCAAAAAAAGAGAAAAACTCTTTTCAAGTCTCTTCACCCTGTTAGACCATACTGCTGAAGCTGAACGTCTCTAGAGCACAGGTTTAACATAGTAATACACAAGTCAAGCTGATAAAAAATGTGCATGTGTTTTTTCTAAGACATGGAAAGTAAAAAAAAGTAAATTCACTCTCTTTCGCCATCGTGTCTACAGTCAAAATATATGAACAATATGTTAACTTTTGTGCTTTCCGAGATGTTAAATTTGTAGATTCTTGAACAATAGAGTTCCTCAACACCAATGCATCATGTTTTTGTGTTGAAATCCATGGCTTAGAAGTTCTTTGCTTATACAGAGATTGAATGCAAGTGGTTTAACAATACCACTATGATTCAGAACTACAGACTCATTCGGGTCAGAAAGGAGGGAGATCCTTTTGCAGCAATCTCTAGTCCAGTCTCCTACTCAAAGCAAGGTCAATACTGAAATCCAGCCACATCATTCAGGACTTTCTCCAGCCTGGTGTCAAAAGGCACTAAGGGTGAAGATTACACACACCTTAATTAACCTTCTAGTGATTTTTTTTCTCTCCTTTTTATCCATTTGAAAGTGACTTCATTTGTATAAATGTGTGGTAACTTCATGAAGACAAAAATTCAAATTCCAGTTAAAATGTATTGGGTTGGAAAGAACAACAGTCTGATCTGCAGCTGTACAGTGACTTGTAGAACTGTGGATTGTGCAGCCAGGGCTGTTTGAGTGGTTCTCCAAGTAGAGTCTGCTTTTACTTTTCCTTAATAGAATCAAAATGCGGGTTCCAAATGCTGTGTAGCACTCCAGTTTCTGCAAAGCTTCTAAGCTGCTCTTGTATGTTTGCATGCATGTGTGTCTCCATTTACATCATTGATTCCGGGGTCTCTGCTGTCATGCTAGGCCTGTATTTCTGCATTAGTGATAAATATTTCATTCTCCACAGAATGACTACTTGTTATTACAGCTTAGATCAAATCTGTTTTTCAGCGCAGAGGTAAATGAAATTTGGCATAGCCACCTCATAAGAAAAATTGGTGCTACATCTAAACAAGTTAAGACAGAGCTCCAGACAAGCCTGGATGAGTTCAAGCAAAACAAATCTGACATCGCTCAGTCCGGAGGCTTTGAAAGCCTGTGGCTCTATATTAATCATGGCAATACTGTATTTACTGGCCTGCAGGCCAAGATCCTGTATTACCAGGTCATTTTTGCAATAACAGCTCTGTAGATCAAAAATACTGGAGTTATAGGCAGTATTAGATGTTACTCAAACTCAGTTCCCAAAGGATATTTTTCCTGCCTAATTGCTTGTGAGCTACACAAGCCTAGCAAGGTGTTTGTTTGTTAAGAGTTTTGGAAGCCTCAGACCAAAATGTTTTGATTACTAAGGTAAAAGAAAGCCACCAGAGCAGCTTTGAGGTACAAATGGGAACACTACTGGGTAAAATTTGATTTTCATGGTGGCAGTTCAGTAACTGTGTTCATATTCATACCAATAGTGTGGTGTAACAAAGTAGCTTTAGAACCAAGGCAGCAGAAGACCCCGGTAGGGCTGGGAGGATACTGGCTGTTACTGCTGGAATGGGGTCCACGGTACAGAGGCTCCAGGCATGGGCAAGCTGTATTTTGTTGGGTCCTATTGCACAGACTTTGTGTGGCAAGGTTTTGGTAGCTAGGGGCTTACAGGGGTGAGGAGCTGCTGGAAGTTTCCCCTTCTAGAAGAGCCGGTGCCAGCTGGCCCCACGATGGAGCCCACCAGTTTTGCCCAAGACAGTTGTTCCCCGTCCGTATCTCAGCCCGTGAGCCTTTTGTTACACACCCTGTGCCCCTGCCAGCTGAGGAGGGCAGGGAGAGAGGAGCTTTGGTGGGCACCTGGCACCCAGACACACTACTCAACTACCCACAACTACTCAAGCATACATACAACCTCAGAGACCGCAAAATGATTTTTTGCAAAAAGAGAGAGTTGATACCTAAAGAAGGCTTTAAGTCAGGTAACTGCTTTCCTGAGCATAAGCAGCCATTTTCTTTATGCTTTTAATTTTTCTGTCTGAATATAATACAAAAACGATGGGTAATCCACTAAGAATTCTCCTTTTCATATTTGACCACTAGATGATGCTGTGACTCTTAATTGCAAATGATACTGTACTGTTAACATTTTGGTTTATTTTATGGAACTCTGCAGCATTTTTATATGTGAAAAATTGGTGGTTTTCTTACGTGCATTGGAGCTGTAAGCACATATAGGTTGGGTAGTTTCTATACAGATCAGACATCTTAGCAATAGCTCTTTCTGACAATACGGAGAATTTAATGTGATTTTTGACGCTGTTCTTGTATGTTCTCCCTAGATGCAGATGTGGACTGCTTTGAGTAAAGACTTTTGGAAAAAGGGGAAAGTATACTGAGAAAAGATTTGACATACCTAATTCAGGCTTATATTTATATTTATTTCTGTTTATCTGTCCTACATAGTCAGTTAGAATGGTGGGTTTAGTATCAGTTTTGGAATTTATTTTTCTATGCTGTAAGAGCATCTGGAATTAAGGAGGGCATTTCTATTTAGCAATTATTACTAAAAAATTAGGTGATCTTACTTATTTCCATAGGCATTATTTCTGTTTTCTGTTTCCATAAGTTATTTCCCACTTTTATTTTAAGAAGGGCAGTGGTTTGATCCACACTGTTGGGTGTCTTAGCTCCGTAAGACGTTCATACACGACACCTTTTACTGATGATCTTCTCAAAGTGATTTCAAGACAACAGCATTCTCTCATGTGAGCTAGTTGTTTCTCACCATTTGCCATTTCCATGAACTCCTGTGAACACTTTCTAATTTCTGCACCAGTTCTTCCATCTTCCTATCAGAAATGTTAATACAATAAGGTTAAACTGATTGCAGCAGACAAAGCAAACATACTCATAGCTACCTTCTGTACAGAAGCGCTAAAGGCACAGCTCCGTTCAGGTGATCCCCATATGTCAAAACCAGAGAAGGAATGAAAACAGGCTATACAATTCAGAACAGCTTGCAAGCTAGGTCAGTGCCAGTCAGTTCCAGCAGAAAAGAGGTTTGGAACTAGCTTAGTATCAGCCTTTCCCACTTTCAGACATGCATGTAGCACTCTTCTGCCAGTCAGAGATCTGGATCTTATTTTCAATATGTAAGCAAGGAAATTACACTCTCTGAGAGGTAAGGAGTACATAAAGCCTATTTTTCCCTCACTGAAATGGCATCTGCCACTCACACTGGGGTCTGATTGGGAAATGCCTACATGGCACTGCAATTCCAACTTCACTGGGACATTGTTCTATCCACAGCAGGCTCTGAGGTGAGGGATAATTCACAATCATTTTAAAAGAAAGCTTCATTTTTGCAAACTCATTAACAATGATACTGAAACTGAGCTCCCATCACGTAACTGTGCTAACTCTCATTTTGAACATGTTTTCACTAATTTACTTTGAGGTAGGCTTGTATAAAATCCCCAGGTTGCAGTAGTTTTGCTGAACACATAGCATAATACTCATTTTACTTCCAGGTGTAAGCTTATTGTCACCTTCAAAAACACCTAATACTGCCTTCCAGTAAAAGACATTATATATTTATATAGCAAACAAATACCTGAATTTTTAAATGCCCTTAAAAGTTGTTGAAAATGCTGTGCCACTGGGATGCCAGTGCTAGGGACCCCAAGTGTCCAGCACACACTTACACAGCTGCAGTGTCTCTGCAGTAACACATTCTAACAGGGCAGCACAACAGAAAATCTTCTGGCTTTCTTCAGATTTAACCACAGGCCAGCCTTGGCTTCCAAGAGACTCACAGCAAAGCCACTTGTTTTTATTCTTCTATCCCATGACCAGGCAATTAGATGCTTGTTTCACCAATAGTCCCACTGATATCCAGGTACTGCGTGAAGTATTTATTCAGTATTGGTAAGATTAGCAGTAAGAATATCTACCTGGACTTACTCTGGTCTTAAAACTATTGGTATACAACTGTAAGGACTAAAGTTGATACAAGAGGCTTCATCACCATAATTTCCATTTAAATAAATCTATATATTTCCCAAACTCTGAGTTGTATGTTGTAACAGACTCCTATTTTGTTTGATTGACCTTTCTTTTTAACTTCTTTGTCTGTGTTTCAACTCTGTCTTTTAATGCTAGTAAGTACATCTACTTCTTCTCTGGCAGAATTTCATAGATGGGAAGAAGCTTCTCTGCTGCAAAAAGAATTTTCTTTGATAACTTTAAACAGTCTTCTGGAGATATATTGACTTCAATTACAGCAGCTCACTTATCTCTAAGGCTTTGTGTAAATCACAGAAAAGGATCACCAATTTCATGTGGGAATGAAGTGGATTTCAGCCACTTTCACTAATAAATAGAAGAGCTCAAACAATCATTAATATCTGATGTGTACATCTACACTTTATATATTGTACCAAAGTCAGCCTAGAGATTGGAGCCAGGCCTTATTTAAAAGGAGAAGTATAAGAGAATGAGAGGACATTATTTTAAGGCAAACAGCAGAACATAAGGATATTTACTAGTGGCTAAATTCTTTCCAGTGCAGAGTGCCTATAAAATTTACTTTGCAGCTCTGCTTCATTTAAGGCACAACTATAAATGGCTTTATTTCCCCTTAGGACCTGCTTGTTGTACCCTAATTAGAGTTTTTATCTAGCATGTTATTATTCTGGTTCTACTGAATGAGAACATGACTGCTTTGAAAGGCTTTCAAGTGTACACTCTCCTAAGTCCACTTATTGCTTCTCTAGCTTTTATAAAACAAATGGTTTTTTATATTTATATTATGATATTTAAGTATTAATTACCCCCTCGAGACAAACATTCTTTTTCTAGCTAAAAAAACTCTGGGGCTAACAAAGTTGTTTATACATTTAGAACAGTTATTTGTGTAGTGCAGTTTTAATAAAATCTGCGCAGTGAAGCATGGCATTGCCTTCATCTGTGTGCTTCCAGAATGATCTGGAAGAGGTCTGTAAGTGAAAGATCATCATCTTAGTAAAATATTTTCCCTATAAATACTTGTCTGAGCAGGCTAGGCAAGGCCACTCCGTGGAGTTTCATGGCATCCCAGTAGCTGCAGTGAGTGTTACATACAGACTGCTCCCTTTGCAAAAAGCTTCCACGGGCCTGGGGCTGAGCACTCTGCCTCAAGCAGAGCCCTTCAGGAGCAAGCTGGAAGCACATTAGTTCCATTAATTACTGGCTGGATTGAAGTCTAAGCATTCAATATAGTTCAGATCAGAAAGCCACCAGGGAAGCTGCAATTTAAATTTACTGTACATCAAAGGAGAATGTGCAGATGGCATACTCTGTCTAGGGGATCACTGGAATTTCCTACTCTTAGTTCCTTAATTTAAGAGGCAGAAATACTGCCTTTTTAATTACTAAAGTAACCTTTGCATCTGCTATAGGGATATAGCAGTGAAACTAAATAGTGGAACAAATGGAAACAAGGCATTGTTGAACACAGCCTTGGGAACATGGCAGTCAGGAGGCCTTAAAAAGCTTTTGACAATCAGAATGACAAAGGGAAGATTTGGAAATGGAAAAACTTTGCCTGCTATGGTTTGATTCCTGTCATAGAAAAAGAATTTGCGCTGAACCACAAATTCTGACACTCTCAATTGCTTCACCAAGTAGGAAAAAAAACCCCAAACAAACCCCAACCTCATGTTCAGCAAAACACTTGGACCAGAAAGATGCAAAAATGAATGCTGGGGGAGTGGGAATTTCCTTTATGAGAGAGCTGCCCCTTGCCACTGTAACAACAGGAATAAGAGGAAGCTGCTCTGGTGCTACTTCCGAGAGCTGTGCTGAGGCAGAGCCCCACTGTCCCTGTGTGGCCGTAGTCAGGTGCTGTTGGGGGCTTTGGTTTGCAGTGGTTTTTTTCCTGTTGCTGTCGTGGTTTTTTTTTTCCTTTTGCCTCATTTTTGTTTTTGGTTTTTGCGGGGGTTTTTTGTTTGGTTGGGGGTTTTTTGGGGGTTTTTTTTTGGTTGTTTTTTTTTTAATTTTTATTGTTTGGGTGGTTTTGTGGTTTTTCTTTTTCGTTTTTCCACATGTAGCCCTTTTGGTTGTAAATCGGTTTATCAACGTGGAAAATACACCACCATGCCTGCATGGGTTTCATGAAATGTCCTAGTAACGTTTCTGGTTTGTACCCCCTGATGGCAAGAACCAAATAGCAGATCATTATTTACACTTTGCATAAGCTTTAGTTAGTGGAGGAAACTTCTTGTCTGCTCTGAAAGAAGCATGTCTGTCAAACACTGCATTTACTGCAAAACAGTCTTCTAACTTGTTACTCATTCCAGAACTTTACTCCAGAAATAAACCAAACCCAACCAAACCATTTTGGCATTTTTCTTTCTGTTAATTCAGCAATAATTTTGGCAAGAGAAGCTTTACATAAATATTTTAAAGAGGAAGAGCTTGGGATTTGTACACCTAAGTTTCTGTTTAGCGTAGGGCTTGGCATTTTATTCCACACCCAACCCCCCACTCCTCCTCAATCCTCTAAGTGCAGTGACCTTTCCTGGATTTCACTAAGAGTATGTAATAAATTATTACTTCTCTTATAACTCCTGAGATTTTTCTCTCCCTTTCACTTTCTGTAAAATTCTTCGGATGTATTTTGTGAGGAAGCTGCCTGAGGAAGTGCTTGATTTAGGGACAGATCAAGTCATAAACCTTCATTCATCAAGGACAGGCATGAAGTAGTTCTACTGAAGACAACTGTCAGGGATTTCCTAGAGGAAGGATACAGGGGAATTTGAGAGAGGAGTGAGATCCACAGCTAGGAGGCCTAGTGAGAACCTGAGAAGAAGGGTATGAAAGGAAGGGCAAATTCAACTAGAAACCTGAAGAGAAAAAGGAATAGAACATCTAGAACAGAAAGATACAAATAAAATCTAATAAATATTAATTACCACTGCATAACGAGAAGATAAACTGAAGACTAAGGACAAGCTGAGGAAGCCTCAGTGGCAGCATCTCTGGCCGTCAGGAAAGGCAAGGTGGAAGCTGAGCAAAACAGAGCAGCCAGGGCACAGCCCCACAGCACCTGAGCGAGGTGAGAAGGAAACCTCCAGAGACAGCCACCGCATCCAACTAAGAGTCCACATCACAGGACAAGTTCACTGATGATACACCTCTGAGATGGAGGGACAGAGTCAGTCCACACACACCAGGATCAATTCCCGGAGTTGCCAGGCAGATCCACAGCACTGCAGTAGTCCAAGGTGAAGTCTGAAGGTCAAGGCCCGAATCAAGGAGCACAGTAGCCAAGTGCAGGTGTAACCAGCACTAAACTAGACCAGCACTCCTCCAGCAGTGCTGCCCAGGCCACTGAAGGCCAAAGGCCCAGCTTAAAAACAGCTCCTGGGCCCATGGACAAGGGGTGTTGAGTGGAGGATCCAGCTGAGGCTGGTCAGGGCCCTTAAAGCCTGTTGGTGCCTTGAGGGCTCTGACACCAAGAGGATACGAGCACAGTGACATTGGCATTCTGTAAAGCCTTTAAAACGTACCATCCATCTTCAGGATATGAAAATCCATATTAGAACTAATTTTTACACTTGGCACTAATAAGTACCACACCAGCCAATTTAAAATTAATTTGGTGTGCAGCAAGAATGCTTCAAAAAATGGAGCACATATCAAATGACACTGACATAAAGATGACACTAGTAACTGAAACCGCATACAAGTGCAAGTTTTAGACATCTGTTTTCTTTTGTGGCCTCTTTGTGAACATTACAAGCATACATGCTCTGCTGTGTTCCCTGTGCCAGCCGAGTGCTCCCACCGTCCCACCACATGGGGTTTCTGCTTGCTGGTCTGGCTGCGAGCTAACCCCTCAAGAGCAGGATTGTTTCACTTTCTTTAACGTGTGCCTGAGATGCTGCTGCTTCCCTGCCCTAGAAGAGATGTATAACACAGAGCAGCCTTTTTTTCTTAGTAGCTTTTATTCGTGCATTGGCTTTAGGGATCATGAAGCTAGTCTTTGCGAACACTGTCTCAAATAGATAGCTATGAACATTAATATTTATTGTCATTTTGAATGCAGGGTTTGCAGAGTGCCTAAGTCAGGAGTCTACATTTGAAACAGTAGACAGGGCTGTTCTGAGATAAAATTATTCCATGCTAATGTCATTTGTCCTTTGGTAGTTGTTTCAGTTTTCCACCAAGGTTGAGCAGACAAATCATATGTTCTACTCATGTTGCAAGCCTTTGCTTCCACTGATGAAGTGGTTCTTTGGCCATTAATTGTTAGAAATAACAGGGCATTGTGTGTCAGAACTCCAAATGGCTTGAATGGCTTTTAGAGATATAATTGGGTAACTATGGGTAGGCACTTAGGGTATGTGAAAGGTTATGTATTTTGTGCCAAATTTGTTTTACATTGAGTAGGCCTCAGGAATAGCAAACTAAGTTTCAGTAATATTTTTATCAAAAAGTTCATTATTCTATGAAACCTTCTTTCTTTCTTTTTTTTAAACTTTGGGTAAGCCCTAGTAATGCCAAACGAAGAGTTTCTCTGAAATTTTTACCAAAAGCTTTCTATTCTAAGTATGTAAAGTTTTTCTCTTCTTTTTCCTTCAACACTAATAAAGGTCATATTGCTGCATGCTGAATCAACTATAAGTATTTCCTGTGAGTTGAAGCTTATTTCCGAAGTTGCTGACCTGACTTCTGTGCATCACTGGATCAGAGAACCATCTGGGAGACATCTGTTCAGCTCTAATATCTCCCAGACAGAGAACATATCTCACAGTTCAACTGTAAAAAACTGAGGTAACCTTCCACTTCTATGCAAGTGTTCTTTAATAAATAGCAAGCAGTAAATAATAAAACACTGAGCAAGTTGCTTCGATTCTGTCCATAACTGTGGATAAGACCCACTTATTTATTTGGTGACCTTGTATTTGAATACAATAAACAGTAGCTCAACATTTTAGTTGCATATCTGTCTGACTTTTTTATAGGACTATCTCCTGATCACCAGTAAAAATAGAAACACCGTTTGTTTACAAACAACAGTTGTTTTTTTGAAACAAACTGATTTGTTTCACTGCTTTTACCTATCCCAACACACTTTAAGAGATCAGTATTTCATAAAGCAACCATACAGATTTTAACATATTTATTCTAATGTGTTTGCTGGTTCTCCAGCTGTATTTTTACAAGTTATAGTAGTCTTAGTTTTCACATATATATATATCTCAGAGCAATGCATGCACCATATAAGCAAAAAAAACCACAAACCCAAAATGCCCTCAGTGAAGACAGAGTCTCCATAAATGCTGAGTTTCCGAAAAGTAGCCAGTGGAAAAAAAAGTCTCTGATAATTTTATTTTTACCTTATATCACAACTCTCTGTAGACAAATTCATGCCTTTCCATTCTAAATCCATTTATTTGACTTGTATTATTTTAGCATTATAGAAGTGCTCTAGTTGGAAAACCAGAAAAAGTGCTCTACACTGCAGACAGTATAAGGCTCAGAATAAATTATAACTTTCAAATCTCAACTCTAGCTTTCAAGTTAAGAAAATGTACTTTTTTCCTTGCGTATATTGTTTATATTGTTTATTAACATGGCCTAAACCATAGTTTTTCTGCATTTAAATCCTTCACCATTGGAGATGAGAAATTCCCAGTGAATATCACTGAACTAGAGTAATTCTCTGGTGAATTATATTGCAAAATGAATCTGTCATTGGCACTTAACACTGTGGTTCTAAGGAACATCAGGAATCGTCTTGCTAATTATGGATGTTACCATTGAAGACATAATTTTATTATGTTTTCTTGGCCTATTAAGAATATGGAAATGAGTCACAGGGATCTTTTTAGTAATTGTACTTCTGTATGATTAAATAAAAATAAATCCAAAATTAATAACTCTCAAATAGTTAGATATATAAAAGTACTTCTTTTATTACTTATAACATACCTACTATTACATATAACATACAAACATAACATGCAAATTCATTCAGTTAGGACAGAAATAAAAGTAATTCACAGAAGCCTAATAATAGTGAAGTAAAAATGGTGTAGTTCCCTATTATTTTACAGCTGGTATTATAGTAAACCAGAGTAAAGCAGGAGAAAGCTTTATACCTTGTGTTGGTGCTAGAAAACAGAGGAACAGACAGAATTTGATTTCCACCTTACTGATAATCTCTTCTGCGTCCTGGTTACTATTTAGCTGGAAAGTGTGAGTACAAGAGTGAGACCATGATCAGCCTTCAGCCCCAGCACTGCAGTGTCCTGGCCATTCACTAGGCTGACCAAGCTGCAGATCTCCCAGGATTTTCGTAATTATCTTGGACAGCTGTGCTTTGCATGATCATTAGATTGTGCTCAGCCACTCTTCTGTGCAGTGTCTAGTACAGTCTGTACTTGTATAATTTATTTTAAAAACACTCAGAAAACAGCCTCTGCTCCAGTTATTCAGCAAAATCACGCTACAGCTAACAAGTCACCAGAAGTTTGCAATAGGTCTTCATCTTGCTTTAATATAGGATTGTATTGCCACTGAACTTTACTGCTTTTGCATCAAAAACCCAGTTAAACAATATTTTATAGTCCATGCAGGAAAAAAGCTGGTTTTCCCTTCCTTTATGCTGCAGGCATCCAGAATTGACAGGATATTGGGTTTGTGGGCTTGCCTAGAGTAACGTCATATCTAGGAACCGAGGAAGGCATCAGGAAGCTGTTATCTGAGTGAAACCATACATAAAAGATATCATTTTCTAAAATGTAGCATCAGCTAAAAAGTCTGCTAAGAAAGTTGCATCTTGCTGATGATTCTCTTTGGCTGACCAGGTACATAGCAACAAAGATCAAAGATGTCTCAGCAGTCTGGAAAGAACTGCTGCACCTAAAGCTCATCCATCAAATCCAGTACAGTTTAAGGCAGTTGGCACTGAGACAAGTATCTGCACAAGGTACAAGACAGCAGGAAGTCAATGCCTTAGAGGTACAAGACAAGTACACTTCTAAGAGCTTCAGTGAGTTTGTGACAGGCACACTGAGTGTGAGCCAATGCCATGGACAGGCAGTGAAGTCTGGTGCTACCAATATTTATCTTATTTACATGTAAACAGGAAAATACCTCTGACCTGTAAGGTCTATTCATACCTAATCCTTGCATCTTTACTCTCTTTTCAGACCTCCTCTTCTCCAGCTTGCTCACCTTGCCAGGTTGTGATACCAGGTCTGAAATGAGGTCATGGTCGCACCACTGGCACAGCACAGGGGCAGAGGCCCATTTATGGATTGGGAGACTGAAACTGCTCTGCCTCATCCGCTGTGTATTGAAGTATAACAAGTTCCTTCCATTAATTTTAGTGAATTTTTGAAAACTTGTATCTAATTTAAATATGCTGAAGCAATACTTCCTTTTACACTGTTTTATAGAACCTGTCACAGACAGTTACAGTCTGTGGGAATGGCTTTGAGAAAAGTGAGCAGTATCATGTAAAGGAAGCTTCAGCTCGAGGCTCCCAATATTGAATATTCACTAGAATGTTCAGTCTAATCCACAGATCAAGATAGTATGAATTCACTGAATAAAACTTTGGGGAAGTCCTACCAAAAAAAATTATTATGAACATTTTTTGTATTTCTTTTTCTAACAAATTTTACCTTATTAATAAACCTACCAATGTGCAGTGTGGTTTCTTATCTCTTTAAAATTAGTTATGTAACAATATTGTAAGCTCAGCGGGAATGTACATATGTGCATGAACTTGCTTTTGTTCAGAACTGAGTGTTTAATCTGTAAAGTGGTAAAGTTACTGCTTTAATGTTTATCCTGATGGCTTTACACCTTTTGAAGCAGCAGCTGATGGTAAATGAAGTGAATTCCTTTCCAAGAAACTTGGTTTAACTGCTAAGAAACCTGCTCTATTTAGCACTGTTTTAATAGTTTAAATTAATCTTGTTGACCCTTATTTAAACCCATTCTACCATTGAAAATGGCTTGTTTGCATTAAAGAAACAGAATATATTCTAATTTTAGTATATGCTATTGCAAAACCTTTTTTTCCATTGGGAAAACTGGCAAAGAGTAGCTGCTGGAACATCAAAGCATTTCTGATTAATGACACTCCCAGTGTAATCCCAAACACAGGCAAGCAGGACAATGTCCAATAACAGCATCATTGGCTTGTCCTTACCTGAAAAGAGATCTCTTGTACCACTGGGGTCTCAGACCCTGCTTACACCAGTTGCTGACTCTGCTGGTACATGGCACAAAGTATTAAAAGTCCAACGGGGAGGAACGCACAGGAAGCGGGAACAGAATGCCACAGCAGTGTGGTCCAGTTGTGAGATTTCCCAGCGATTTTCTCAGCTAACAGCAGGTTTCCATTCTGCTCAGTGTAGAATCCTGCATTATTTGTTTGACCTCACTTATTCCTTAAAGTTTATTATCCATCAGTGTCTGTGATATAATCTTTACCAAGGACATACACATGAGTCATGTATACAGATGACTCATGTTCATCCAGATTCACAAAGCCCAAAGCTCTGCAGTTAACACTGAGTGAGAAAGTTTTGAGGGAGAAAAGCCGTCTGACATTATTATGATGCATTTAAAATATCAGCATTTCTTCAGTCATCTGAGTGGGTGACATAAAAAGTGCTTCTCTCTGTCTATTTTATTTTGTCAAAGAAATAACTGTTACTTCCCATTATGAAGTCTTTCACTCCATTATAGAGGAGCATACAGAAATGTATGTTGTAATTTACATATTCCAACTCCCTCTTATTAAGGGTCATATCACATATGTATGGCAGCAGGAGAACAATCAGTCCTGTTAGGGAAAACTGTAATAATCTTCACATTTTATAATATTCAACTCAGTAGAGAAGGTCTTTGAGAACAACAGAAGATAATTTTCCTGTCAAAATGATAAAAGAGAAATTATATTTCTTTACCTAGAGTATTTGGACTGACAAACTGTCAGAATTTGTTTTTCTGGTCCACAGAATAAGAAAATAGTATTTGCATTTTCTGATCTTGAATGACTCCCTTATCTGCAATTTTTGGTTATATCAAATCAGGACATAAATGACTGCATTCATTATTATGAACCAAACTTCTTTATTTTTCATTTTAACATGTTCTAGGAAATTTATTACAGTCCTAATTTTTCTGTAATTGGCATGGTTTGAATATCTGATGATATTCAAGTGCGTAGATAGATTTACATTGATAAAATATTCTTATTATTGGTAAATTATCTATCCCTTTCTTCCACCTAGGAAATATGCTTAGGATTAGGTATATTTCCACTGAAATGCATTGTCTTTATTTTTTTATGTCTGCATAACTTCAAGCATTACATGGAAAAGAGGACCAAGGACTTTGGTTATGTAAATAACAAAGACCTGATTTGCATCCCAAACCCGTGTCTTTTCACAGTTTACTTGGCAAAATTACCTCAGGAGGCAGGAAAATGTAAGACTGTATTGTTGAGACTTTCTTCAAATGTTTGACTATTTAAGGTATTACGAAAACCTAACATGTAATTTGGAAACTGTAAACGCAATTTCCAACTAGCAATTTGGCAAGCTAACTGTGGCATCTATTGGCAAAGCAAAATGTGCAAGAAGGGGCAAATAAAATCAAAATGCAGAAGGTAAGTTGATGAGTATGTGAGGAGATCACAAGCCAGTTATGGGCCAACACCAAGCTTTTATTTTAATTAGGGCTCTGGACAAAACAGGATTATGATGATCGTAGAGACTTCATAATTATTATATGGGGAAAAAAATAGTCATTGTGCTTATTGGGATTTGAATTCTAAGCCCTGGAATTTCCTGCATGGTTTATATCAAGTGGAAAGTAAGCGTGGAGGAGCACATCAGGATGCCCTGTGTGCCAGGGCTTGCCCAAAGTGTGTCTAACTGGGCTGGACCACCAAGACCTGCCAAGGAGAACAAGCCAGCAAAAAGCGTGACACAGCAAGGAGGCTCATTCCTACTGGTTACTTACAGACAATTTAATAAAGCCTGCAGAGGATGTGTCGAATGGAAAACATCTGTGTCCACTGATATATTTAGACTGCTCTGGTGTTTAAAATAAGTATCTCAGACTGTGAAAACACCAGGGAATTATGTGAAGAAAGATTCTCGCTAAGGAATAGCTTGCACTGTTAGAGGCAGACTTTCAGATCATTATCCCCTACACTTATATATCCATCTCAGGTACTTACACTGGGAGCTGAAGATTCTTGGTAGGCAACAAAAATAAAAAGCCACTTTTACAGGACAGATCAGTCTGTAATTTCATAGGGAAACTAATATCTGAATTGGCATCTGAGTAAGGTGATTAAAACAAGCTGGATTGAATATGACTGATGTTGGGCACATTGGCCACAGACAGAAATATGCTACATATAAATACAGGGAGCCGTGAGCTTCCCCAGAATTTCTAAATAGATTAATTTAGGATGTGTACACATATTGCAATACATAAAGTGCATCAGCCGAGTGTGTATAAGGAATATGCAATTCTTACAAAAGCAGCTCTTGAGAGAAAGGCTCGGCAAGGTACATAACATATTTTGAGTTAGGCTCCCTCACTTTTTCAGCCTGATTTATCAATTCCAGCATGTACCATAGAGAAGCAAGAGGCTCCTGACAAAGTTGAGCTTGTAAAGAGCAGGCAGCTATAGCCCCCTGGACTCAGGATAATCTTCATGTTGATTGTGTAACAAAAAGAATGAAAATAAGCCCTGTGTGTTAGTATTTTACTGAATATGAACATTCAGTCAATGGAAAGTTGTAATAGAAGATACAGCAGCAGTCACTAACTATAAACTAGTGCAGTAGACAAAGACATTACGTTTGTCACATACCATCCCCTGTTTATGATTGTTTTTTGACTGTGGATTATATTAGACCACTGGCCAGGCAAAATACATGAGGACTGAGACACTGAGATGTCCAGATGCTGTCAGCACGTGGTGCTGATTCACTGAGAATCTTATCCGCTGATGGTACCTTGCAAAAGTCACTAAAATCCATGCAAATCACCACATGAGAAAATGTCCCTCCCAACAACACAGTGAAAGCCCCGCTCATTCTCCTAGGTGCCTAACATCAAAGATAATCCATTTATGACAGCTGAAAAAGTCCTGCAGCTGTCACCAAGAGCTGTATCAGGCTCAGTGCCCAGCTAAGGAACTTGATGCAGAGATTAGTAAGGGATGTTCTTTAGCCTGTGTCATATTTGTAGTTGTTAACATAATCTTATTTTCTGACCCCAAACTGCTTACATGGAATTTCAGCAGTGCCAGAGCAAAGCTATGCCCAAGCGTTCCTGCTTTGCCCAGCTGGCATCACACTTCAGGGATGGGCAGAGCTCCAGTCACAGTGCGGCTACAGCAGCTCTAAAGGATTGCCACACATCATACTCATTTAATGCATACCCATGTTACTGCCTGGATCAGAAGCGGGAGCAAGGAAATTCTTGTTTCTGTAGTTCTCTTCATGCTCAATTTGGGTTGAACAACGGCAAGAGCCATAGCATTCATTGCTCCATTCCTGACAGGATTTAATCTGGGCTGGGAGAACACCAGCACCTCATTAAAACAATGGCATTTTTTAAAGTTCTCTTCACAAAATTATCTATTTATTATGAAGCAGCTCACACTCCACAACGTGTAGCACTTTGGAAGTGTGAATACAATATAGCCTCTTTGTTTAGATATTCTCTGAGTTGACATCTTCATCAGACAGCTAAGACATATTCATAGAAGTAAATGTAGTAGATGAGTTCTGTAAGTTTTCACTGCTTATTTACCACTAATAGTCTAATCTATACAACCATTGTATTACATTCTCTGTATTTTTTGCTTCAGAATGATCTTTGAGCTTTTTGAAAACACTTATTTCTCTTTGTTTTCTCCCCATCTTTGGGGCATTCCCTCTGCTTGAGGAGATGCCTGATTTGTCTTTTTCGGTGGATGAGGTGGTGCACAGCCACGCCCTGTGTTTCCGTGTCCAAAGGGCAAACCTACAGCTTTCTCTGTGCCCAGGATGTTATTCTGCCTTTGGGACTGCAGCTTCAGTAATAATGTTAAGAAACCAAAGACAATTGTTTTATCTCTTGTTTGAGAAGCAGATTAATAAAATTGTTTGTATTTTCTGTGATTACCAAGATCCATTTATGCCTCATTTCCATTAATATATTTATTAAACAAAAATAAGTAGTTAAGTTGAAGCACTCATAAGAGTTCCATTGCATTTTAAAACAGGCCCCAGGGGATTCCTCAATGCTTCCTTGACTCCACTTACATACTTTTCCAATGGCCAAAGAATGCAAGAGATGTCTAATAAGAGGAGACTAATTGTTCCATGTTGTTCACCACTTTGTACCCTGCTAATGACAGGTTTCGAAGGAAAAGTAGCAAGCAATAGATTGCATAATGCTGTAATAAACACTCCTGTTTCTGTGCAAGGGAAGAAATATATTCCTCAAAGCCTCATGATTGACAGATCTTATTATAAGTTTTGTCCTAGCTACTGCTACTGCGAGTGTTATTCCTGTGGAGTGTGATTTTTAATCTGCTTTTGCATCTGTCAGAATAGTAGCCTGTGCCAGGCAGTCTCATAGAATAATTATATGTTGGGCTTAAGGATTTATTAGCCTTTCCAATATTTAAAAATCAAAGGCCAGATTCCCCTTCTAGGCTGTTAACTACAGGGATTGTAAGCAGATATATAGCAAAGGCAACTTTATTTTTTCAGAGACAGAAACAGCTGGAGTAATTCATCATCAGCCAAACTGAGGTTAAGGGAGCCCTACTACCTCATGCACTCAGGATCACACTCAAACTCACCTAGAGATTTCATTTACTGATTTTTCCAGTCTACCAGGATGGACTGTATTGATGACTGGAGGGTTAATCCTACTTTTCTTGAGTTGAGTCCTGAATGGGATGTACCTCTGCAAGAGCAAATACTGCATATAGTTATTGTTGAATTTCTGAATGTGTTAGCACTGGGAACTGACAACTTTGACATTTCCTGTGGCTTAAAGAAGGAGCATGTATTTATAGCTCTGCGAGTTCGCACGAGATACATTGTTTCTTGTTTCACAAATTTCTTGCATAAATATGTATTCTGTGTGAGACTGCAGCAGGACTATTGCTTGATTGTTAATGTTTGCTTTTGGCCTTCCCATATCTATTGAATATGTGTGTGTTTTTACCAGCATCAGGTGATCTGTACTTTCCAAAACTGCAAACTGGAAATGTTTCGGTTTTGGTTTTGTTTCTTTTTTTTTTAAAGGACATATTTTCAGTATCTCAGGTTCATCTAAGTAGTTCCGTTCTGTTTTGAGTCTTCAGAAAAAAGATGCAAACACAGTCCTAATGGAGGATGAAAGACAAAAACAAGGTTCCATTTTTGAGCAGACTTGGAAGAGTCATGCTGTGGTGGTTTGACACTGGCCCAACACCAGGCACCCATGAGAGTTGCTTGCTCATTCTCCCCTACCACAGCTGGGCAAAAGGAGGGAAAAGAGGAAAAAGGGTTAAAGGAGGCTTCATGAGTGAGATAAGGAGAGAGGGAGAAATATTTCAAGGGCAAAACAGGCTCAACCTTGGTTGCTAAGTAAAATTTATTACTAACAGAATCAGAGGAGGGTAATGAGAAGTAAAATAAGCCCTTAAAACACCTTCCTTCCCCCCAGGCCCTCCCTCCTTCCCACCAACAGCACGGGGAGGCAGTGCAGGGGGGTTTTGGTCAGTCCATCACCAGGATTTTCTTCCACTGCTCCGGAAGAGTCCTTCCCTGTGAGCCCGTGGGGTCGCTCCCACGGGAGACAGTTCTCCGTGAACTTCCCGGCGTGGGTCTACTCTCACGAGCTGCAGCGAGTCCCTCCCACAGGCAGACAGTCCTCCCAAAACTGCTGCGCCGTGGGTCTCTCTTCCCTCGGGGTGCAGTCCTCCAAGGACAGGCTGCTCCAGCCTGGAAGCAAGGGCCCTCTCTCTCCACCGGGTCTCCCACTGGATCACAGCCTCCTCCAGGCATCCATCCGCTCCGGCGTGGGCGCCTCCCCCATGGGCTGCGGGTGGATCTCTGCATCCCCTGTGGATCCGTGGACTGCAGGAGGACAACCTGCTTCACCATGGTCTCTTCACCACGGCCTGCAGAGGCATCTCAGCTCCGGCACCTGGAGCACCTCCTGCCCCTCCTTCTCCACTGCCCTTGGTGTCGCCATGTTGTTTTTTCCTTCACATGTTCTCACCCCCTCCTCTCCTCTGACTAGCAGCAAAAACGCCTGACTTTGTTTTGATTTTCTTCTTAAATATGTCATCACAGAGGTGTTACCAGCCTCTCTCACTGGCCCAGTTCTGGCCAGCAGCATGTCCATCTTCAGAGCCGTCAGCCACTGGCTGTGCCGGACACGGTGGGAAGCTCCCAGCAGCTTCTCACAAGAGCCATCTTTGCAGCCCCCCTGCTACCCAAAACCAGGCCGTGCCAAACCAATACACATGCGAATTCAGGAGTGTACAAGGACTGTTCCTCTTGGCTTTCTGACACTGCAGTTACAGAGGTGGGAAGGTGCTATAGCCACGTGTTGCTCTTGCAGTGCAGTAATGGTATCATTGAGAAGTGAGCTTAAGCCCATATTCATGTGCCAGTTTTACAGCCTTATGTAAGCTTAGTAAGCAATACTTCCTCATTTGACTTCCCTGGGTGACTTTCTCCTTTGGGTATAAAGGGAGCTTAAGGAATCTAGGATATGAAAACTAAGGGTATTGTTTATAAATTACGTAAGTAAATAAATTATGTATAATGTCACTAACAACATCTACTTCACTGTTCTAAATTGCGTCCTCATGCATTGAGGTTGGCAGTTCACGGGAGGCTTGGTCTCATTTGGGCAGGTTGTCCTGGCGAAAGTAATTGTTAATATCTTCCCAAATGATCCATGGGGATGGGTTCTTTCTGCCTATTCTTACAATGGAGATACTACTATTCCCTAAGAGATTGTTAAATTGTTCTAGCAGCATATTTCAGCACAAGGATAGAAGCAGGCAGCATGATGAGTCATTCAGTGGCAAGTCAAGCCTCAAATCTGGGAAAGACAAATTCACTAAAAAGCATCACAACAACTTGTTTTCCAATGCTAAGAGGCATTCAGCACAATCAGAGCTTAGAAGGTATTTGGCAGGGATATTTTCACCCACTGAGTCTTCTCTAGGGTAATTTGCTATTGATCATGTTCACCTGATTTATTAGTGTCTGTTTGGAGTGCCATCATTTACTTATGATAGCTCTCTCCTGATACTAGAAGTCGTATAGGTGAAAGGAAGAATCCATTTTAAGTATTTTGGTATTAAATCAAATACAGCATCTGATGACATTGCCTTCCAAATACAGAGTAATTACACAGCACCATCTCTAATTTTCTGGTTTTTTGTTTGTGCTTGCTTCAAGCATCAACCAATTCAGCTGCATTAGAACCAAAGAGAAGACTTTTAAATCATTATCTTTCCTTTATGGAGAAGGAAGAAACCAGCTGTGTGAACTCCATGGCTCATCATTGTCAATCAAATTACTCTGAGACTCCAGCAGTGAACTCCTTGTTTATGGGGATTTTAAAATACCGAGGCGGGAGGGAGGAAGAATATTTTTAAAATTTGTTTTAATATTAGAAAAGCAAAGATGACATTTGCCTCCGGGCTTGGCAGGTGCAGTAGGGCTGTAAAGTACTTTGTGGTTCTGAAAGCCGCCCCGTGCCGTGACGCTGAGCCTCGCGTCACCACGGCTCGGCCGGCATTCCCGGCGGGAGCTCGGGCCGCATTCCCGGCGGGAGCTCGGGCCGCATTCCCGGCGGGCGCTCGGGCCGCATTCCCGGCGGGAGCGCGGCCGGCCGTGCTGTTGCGGCGCTGGCCGCCAGGGGTCAGTGTTGGCCGGGAGATGCCGGCCCCGCGCCGGGCCCCCGCGCTTACATCCAGCGCTTCCAGCACATCCAGCGCTTCCAGCACATCCAGCCACCTCACTGGGACCTCGTCACCGCGGGTGTTCGAATATAAATAGGGAAAAGCTGCTTACTCCAGCGCCCGGTTCGGGCTGGCCTTTCGGCCGTACTCTGAAGCGCTGGCCCGGGGGTTCCCGAGCACAGGGACACACGCAGGGTGCTGGGGCGCGTTCCCGGAGGTTTGTGCTGAGTATTCTTCTACTTTATCGTATTTCCGATGGAATCTGCACTTTTGCAGGATGTTACCTCCGCAGCAGCCAGCCAGCTGCTGCTCTCGGTGTGAATGTGCCCAGCCCGTGCGGCGCCTGGAGCCAGGAACATCCCGCTCGGGAAGCACGACTCAAGAAGCGGGGAGGGGAGGAGGGAAAGCGAAAGGCGATTGGGGGCTGCAGTAACAAAGAGCTCATCTTTAGGGCTTCATGCAGCTGAAGAGGAGGTGGCGGGGACCTCCTTTACCATTAACATTACTAAACTATTTTAACACTAAAGGCAATCTGTCATTTTGAGTAAATTCTCTTCTGCTTCTATAAACACAGCCGTAATCAATTAAAGACCTACTTGTGAAGGAGCCATTGTGTGCAGCCCCATTCAGACATTGCTGAGTTGTCTTTTAGACAGCCTGTGGGGAAACACTGGTAAGGTGATGGGAAAGTTCAAAGTGCCTAACTTTTCAATGTGGATTTTGTTATGGAGACTTTTTTCTCTCTCTTTTTTTCCGTATAGCTTATCACAGCCAGGGTGAAAAATGGGTGATATCTCTCTCTGCGTTTAACATTTATAACATGTTCTGCTTGGGAGGTTCTGCAAATATTTAAAATTATTCTCCAATGTAATTCCTTGGGGGACTTCTGCAGGGCAGCAAATCAATTACTAATCTGAAAATATTGAAAGAACAAACAAGTCCTATAGAGACTGTACATCCATATACACATATTTATAATTATGCATACGGGCTCAGTTCCTAACACATTAGACACCAGTCCGATACAATTTTGTGCAGTGAAATAGAACCTCATTTACAGTAGTTTGCAAATGAGAATTACTGACACAAGCCCTTCAAAAACTCAAGAGTTCCATTTCATATTGAAAGAAACAGTCAAAAAGATCGCTCCAATGACTCAAATGACTTTGTTTTTTTATTATCTTTCTATTGCACTGGATCACCTGTGCCTTCTGAGCCTGTGAATGTTACTAATCTTTGCAGAAGCAACCAAAATAAACAAGGAAACTTGGACTTAACCTAGGTTATTTTATTCTCTTTCATTTTTCTGAATGAAGGAGAAGGGAAGGCTAAACAGAAGAATGTGTATAAGGAGTCAAAATTCTTACCCTTTTTTTATTAGATTTTTTTTTTCAGTGAACACTGGCATGGATTCTAGGGACATGAGTGAGAATAGAAAAAATTAAATACAATTGGAGTTAGAAATTTTCCCATTTCTTTGTGTTTGCATTAGAGATAAATGTAAGGAAATTTTAAGAATGGTCTCTATTAAAAAAAAAATAAGACTAGATATTTAGAGATACTTGTGGAAAGAATTCCACCTGTAAAATCTGGATTTCACTGGGCTTTCTGATGTGGTTACTTTTGGATCCATTGTCAATCTTCACTGCACAGTCAGGGGGAAGAGCCTCATGGGAAAAGTATGTTTGTATCACTCTCTGGAAATTCATAAACACACTGCCTGGTGACTCAAGAATGGCAGTGCCTTATTCCAAGGAAAGTCACCTAAAATTACCATTAGGCCAAGCAGTCTTTTGACATGGTGTAAATTATTTTGAAGGAAAAAAAAAGTAAAACTGTGAAGATCATAAAGAAATTATCTTCCTTGAAAGTATAGTGAAAAGTCATAGATTATGAGAAATGTGTTTTCCTTACAGTGCCTAAGCATGTAGCAGTTAAAAGGAAAATGAACAGTAGCTTTTTCTAGGGCAGTGGGAGCAGACTGAAGCTCAGTCGTGTGCTGTACCAGTTCTAGCCAGCAAAACTTCTTAACTTCATTTTTCTTTGAATGACACTTTTTTGGAAGTTATACAGGAGAGCCTTGGTGCGCATACCAGGCACTTTGTAGATGAGTCAGGACACCTTAACTAAATCTATTCATTACCCTGTCCCCATTGGGACAGGCAAAAGCTGCCAATTTGATGTTGGTAATGTGGATGCTGCATTAGGGAATTGGCTAAGCCTGCCAGATTTCATTCCTGAACTTTAGCAGCCACAAAAGAGTATTTCTCTGTCGTCTGTAATTGACTCAGAGCCAGGTCCCAAAAGGACAAGCTTCCTTTTGTGTGCCATCTATACCAGGGTCTAAGGACACATAGTGCTACAACTTCTTTTTTTTTCCAGTTAGATCACAGGAAACATCTTGAAAAAGAAAAAAAAGTAAAATCCTAGTTGTCATAAATTATATTTGCGAGCTTTCTAAGATACATTATTTATTAGCTCTGTTATTACATTCTGGACCGTACTTTCAGAAAACAGTCACAGTCAGTTTATTATAATCTGAGTATTTAATGGCAAAGTGTTACCATTTGGAGATTAAATGAGGTCTGAAACCAAAACAGAAAAAATGTATTTGTACGAAAAATACATTTTCCAGTGCTTCAGCTCACTAAGCACAGTACTTATTATCATCAGTTCATATTCAGGTCAGATTCTTCCTTCCTTTGATAAACAGGTTGAAAAACCCTTTGAAGACTTTTCCCATCTTCCCCTTACCCATCTGGTTACAAATTTAATAATATTATTCATTGTCACTTTGTGCTTCACATTTGTATGTTCTGCATCTACCGGGCAATGCATTAAAGATTTTGTGACAGTAACTCCTAATAAGAATTATTAGCATCATCAGTCCATCCTGGCAATATTCTCAACTCATTCTGCATAAAATATCTCAGAAATTTAACAAGCGGGACTCTTCGATAGCAAAATCGTGGGCTAGTCCCAGTATATCGTTTCCTATGTGCTCATGTTTCAAATGGTTTTAAAAACACCAGAGTATTCTCACAGCTTCTATTCCCAGTTTTCACCCTAGAAGTGACTTTGAATTTGTTGAAGCAGGCATCATCTGTCTGAACTTGAACACATTCACTGTATGTGTTCCTTGTATTCAAGAACAAGAATAATCTACTAGAAATATTTTTCAAAATGCTCACTAAACATACAGGCTTATTCACATGAAAGCACACAAGTGCTATAATTGCTTAGGACAGAGGCAAGAACAGAGAAGCCTGTGTGTGGAGGCTGATCACAGTTCAAACCCAATGGTACAGCAGTGAAGCCTTCCTTCTCCTTCCCACCCACTCGGCAGGGGAAGCAAAAGAACCCAGAAGGGGCGAGGCCCAGCCACTATAAATGTTCAGTGGTTTAATGAATGTGCCATGGCTTTCACCTACTAACTGCAAGGCCTTCTCAAGCAGACTCCAAATTCCTGCTGAAATGAAGACTTTCTTTCCTGGACTAGGCCTGGCATTCCTGGGAAACAATGGCCCTTTTCAAGTCATCTCTGAAATTTCACAGGTGAAGGGAACAGGGCAGTCATTTGATCCCATCTACAAGGAGCCTGTGAGCATTTTAAAAAGTGAAGACAGAGTCTATCATGGAAGCACTGGCAAAACTGGTTAGTGGCAGAAAAAGGCAACCTAGACCCACAGCTCAGGAGAACCCTGTGAAGCATTAATCCATCTGTCTTTCACCTCATGCTACAACTTCTCTCTCAATTTTTTTCAGGCATGGGCTAAGCAGCCCACAGAGCTCAGGAGACGGGTCTGCAGGCTGTGTGGGAACAGTGGTTTTCATGATGCTTTAGCCAGAACGTCACTTTGAGAAAGAGCAAATTAAAGGAAGCTATTGTGGGGATATAGTATTGGGTATGGAGAACACTCATAAGGCATACATGAATTCAGGCTTTTGAAGTGTTCTTCAGTGACCTCGTTTCAGGAAGCGTATCGCAGTCACTCCTCTTGATTTGTTGTAACAACATGATCAAATTCATCAGAAAACATTCAGAATGGGATGCTAGGAGTGCTACCTGTGCACTGGTAACACAGTCAACGCAGAACATAAAAAGGTTGGATTTGCAGATCCTTTGTACTCCAAACATCCAAATACAATATTCTGAAGGACACAAGAGCACTCAGTTCTCTGAAGACAACTACAGAAGCCTCCCAGATGATTTGGTAAACACTGAGAATTCTTAAGCTAGAATGTGTCACCAGTTCCTATTGTAGGGGATTATTTTCTTTACATAGTTAAAAAAAAGAAAACAACAAAAACAACAACAAAATCACGACTCACTGTCATATGGCAGTTGTTATATTGAGAAGTATTTTGCCTCTCAAATTCTGAGAACTTTTGCACTCTCTGCCTCCAGCATTATAGGGAATATTATGCTCATTGAAATTTCTTTAGGAGAACTTGAAGAATACTTGAATACTGAAACTCGTTTAAGAGTTCAAATCTGAACTACTTTCTGAGAGCAAATCTGGGAGAATTAACCAGGCCATTTGATATGCAAAAGTACCAGCAAGGGGGCAATATACATGCTCGAGGCGAGCTAAACAGTGACTGACTAGTAAAAGACCAATATTTCATACATGAGTTAGGGCTCTGACCTAACTCATCCAGGCAGGGGAAAGTTGCCTTGATTTTATTCAATGTTTATTTTGAAATAGCTCTTTCCTAGTATTACAAGGGGAAACCTGCTTCAGTGCTTACTTCACTTCCTGTCTTTGTACCGTAAGGAAGAAGTGTTCCCTTGCTTTTCTCCCATCAAGAAATCCAACTTACTGCCAGGGAACAGATTCTTGTTTAATATTTTTGTGAAAATCAATAAAGAAATCCTACTGTAAAGAAAAGTGAAAACCAATTAGCTCAACTAAAAAGCAATTTAACATTATGGTCAACCTGCATTTCCATCTTGAGTCTAAATTCTGCTCTTGGAGAAATGAAGGTCTACCTTTTCGGTTTTCCAGTCAATGTCATTAACAGAATAATTCCTGGTTTTCCTGATGAAAAAGTCAAGTTGGTGTGTAAGTCAATCAAGAAATATTTACAGAGACAATGGGAAATGGTTTATGTGACTAAGAAGAAGCCTTTACCTTGTGTAATCAAGAGGAACTGGGGATAATTTCATACTCAACATGTGGAGAACATTTTTTCATTTTAAGTCCACCTTGGTTTTGCAACATAACTGTTTATATACATTTCACTGTAATGCTGGAGCCAAAGTGGACTGTAGCCTTTGAGAGGACTTTCTGAAGGGAAGCAAAACTTTTGTAACTTACTCTTTCCTACTTCCATCCTTCATTTCCTCTTCACTCCCTGCATACATGCAGATGGTTTTTTTAAATTCTTTTAGGCACAATCACTAGGTCAGAGATGTTCGTTGGCACTCATTGCTATTCAAAGAATATATTTCTCTATGCTTTTCAGTAAGCATGGGATGGACATACTGCACTACCTCAGGCCTGACAATTCAGGTTAGAATGTTGCAGGGCCCATGCTGCAAATCCTCAGCAGCTGATTTTGCTGTTGTAAGGACAGCAGCAGTGCCATCGGTGGTGCTTATGTTACCATTGCTAAATACCTGTGCAATTATTATATTTGGTCTTGTTTTCCTCCATCTCTTCCCACCATACTCTAAAATTACTGAAAAAATATATCAAGCTCCCTGCCTATTTTCTTGGACATCCAAAAGCTGAAAGTCACACTCCAGGTTTCTTTGCCCATTCCTGGCAGCTGCCTCCACATCATCAGGCTTAGCAGCAGCACACTCACAGGAGGCCCTGAGAGGGACATCAGGGTGAAGCACGGGGGGGAGGCTGCCAAGGAATCGCTTCTGGGTGAACAGAAAACAAGGGGGCTCTGGAATGTGCTCGCAGGACTTGTGCTGTGCTTGGAGGTGCTTTCCAAAGAAAGTGGGTCAGCCATGCCACCCTCACAAAGGCTGGTGCAGTTTCCTGCAGGGGAAAGATTGTTTTCCACAGCCACTCCACCCACATGGCAGAGAAACAGGGCTTACTGGCACAAGGAAGGACGAGTTGGTGGGCATCTCTCCTGGGGCAAGTCCAACTCAAAAGGCTGGAAGCAATTGCAGAGGCATGTGAGGCAGAAAATATTGTTAGAATACTATTNGGTATTGGATAACACAAAGAACTTTAGAATTATTTGAATAGCTCTTTTGGCAACCTTGGTCTTGCTTTACCACAAGAAATCCTCAAGAACTCTCCATCATCGTGACACCTTGAAGTTCCATTTCAGTTTTTCTGCAAGTCTCCCTTTTAGTACTGAGTTTGAACCGTTGATGGCTTGTGACTTTGAAAAAAGCAGGAGAACCGCCTTGGTGTTTGGGTTATCATTAGTCCCATTCAGTCCCTTTATTTGTACATGTGGAAGTTGTTTTTTCTTGTTTGCTGGAACTCTGTTTCACCACATTGCTGTTTGAGTTGGCAGTGTTATGCTTTTTATTAGAACAAACAGAGGTCCAGAAACCGATGAAATATAAATAGAAGGTTCACTGTAGTCTACTCTTTTCAGGGAAAATAAACATCAGGGGGTGTTTAAAAAAAAACCCAAATAATTCTGTGATATACCTTCCTGATTAGCAGCTAAAATGTAAATGGCACATTCTTAGAGGTAAAACTAACCAGAAAGATTATGCTGGTCTTTGCTCAAAGGAACCTATTTATCTCTCTATTTTTATAATTTTCACAAGTTTCCACTACTTCAGACATGTGAAATTGATTATATATCTGGCTACAATGCTGTATGTAAGCTTCATCAATTAGAAAATGAAATCCTCGGAATTCTTGCAATCAGGTTTCCTTTTCCTTTTCCTTCCTACAAAGTTATGGAAAAGAGTGTGCGGGTTTTGTTTGGGTTTGGTTTTTTTTCTTAAAAGAAGGGAAAAGAGTTTTAAACAGGCTATGTTCAAGGTTTTGTAGGAATTTCAACCAGGAAGAGCAAGACAAATAAAATCTATGCTATCAGTTCTAACTTTGGCAGAATGGGCTGTCTATTGGTGTTCTTGGTGAGACACACAATGCCTGTCTGTTAGCACAAAAAAGGATATTTTGCTTCACTGGGCTACCCAAAAGCAGCTATTCTCACTTTTGAGTGCCAGCCACTGGAGATGGGCTAAATTTGTAAAACCCATTACCTGTAAAGCAAACCAAAATAGCCACATGAAACCTGACCCAGAAGAACTTCAGAATGCCAGGGCTGAGTGTTTGCTGCTCAGACCTGAAATGTGCCCTCTCTTCCCCACCTCACACCCTGCTCTCCCCACTCCTGGAGGAGTAAATAGGGCCATTCATAGAGAGACAGAGAAAGAATTCTCAGAGTTATAAAAATCTCCCTGTATGTAAAGATGCCTCCTACAGTGCTAACCACGATACTAATGATGAAAAAGCTACACCCTACATGTGCAAACTGACATCCTTTTTACTGTACATAGGATGTTTACTGTATGTAGGTTTGCTTTTAATGACAGTATTTCATTGAGAGTGAGTATTTTTTTTACTAGTTCTAGTAACTGTTTTTACTAGTTCCCATTCAGATTTGCACTGGTACCTAACAAATGGTTTTCTATCACATAGGTCAGGATTAGATAGGAAGCCTTGGAAAGACAAACCCCTCAGAAAAAATAAAAGAAAAATAGAAAGAATAGAAGGAAATAAAAAGCATTGGTTAATTCTGAGCTCTTGGTAACCCAAGGAAACCTGTTAGAAGATGCACATTGGAGTTTTACCCTGACACAGACTTTAGGCCTAGGAAGGACTAGCAGGATGCAGCTGATCCACAGAGCAATTTTCATCAGTTCCAAGCACAAAACATCATACTAAAATCCCCTTATCCCTTTGCAGGAGTGAAATACATAAACAATCTCTGAATCAATTTAAGATGTAAAACAGTCTTGCTTTATTAGAAAAGCCCAAAGACTTTTTGACTGAAAATTCCTTGTCAACAGCAGCAGAAATTGACTCATAATTAGTTAATTAGACTAATTAACTCTCTCTTTTCAAAATAGCTGGTATAAAATTTAATTATAATGAAACTACAAAGAAAGTTGCATTACTGTCCAAAAAAAAAAAAATCTAGAATTCTTTTTTATACCATCAAACATCTTTTTAGCAGGAATATGGTAATGGTTTAGCAAATGACAGTCAAATTCTACATTGCTTGCTACTTTACAGAACAAGTAGTATATATTTGAAAGAATGACAAATGGACATTACTGTACATTACTAATGCCATCTCCCATCATGAGCAGTCCAGCAGAGACCTATAGAGATCTCTAATTTCCATCATAGTTAAATACAATCCTAACATCAATCAATTTGTTTGTTGAAAACAAACAAGTATTTCTTTCTTAAAGCTAAAGTCTTTCAAAGCTGAACAGTAAAGAACTAAGACAAGTATGTTTTAATTGAGTGAGGACTACAGGAATTTGGGTAGCCTGTTATTCATTCTCTTCCTCTCTTCTTCACAGTTGTATAGCAGTCTCCCATCCCAGGAGGGGAAGCTAAAACCTGCTTTTCTGGTAGTGATTCCCCCAGCCTACCCAGGTTTCACAAACCCCCTTCAAGAACCTTTCTCAAAGGTCCGCTGAAATGAGCAGTTAAATTCCCTAGATTCAAACTTCTCCAAACTCATAGGGGAAAATACAGCAAATGCCCTAGGAAGTATTACATTATGATTACATTCTGTTCATGATGGAATTCCCTTCAGGGAGAACTCTATGGGCAGTCCAAGTTGTAGAAGAATTTAGTCTCCTTTTCCTTTATCAAGTTCACAGCTGGGCTTTATAGGATTCTGTGATAACACTGCAGCAAAGCAACATCAGCTTCTGGTATGTGAGAGACAGGAGTGTTGGTTGAATGAGTGTTGAAATAGGATCAGAACACTCCCTTAAAATACATTTTAAAATTCCATGGGCTCCCTTCCTCCTTTGTTTGCTCCTCTACTTAATCCAGTTCATCAAATTCATAATCTTAAATTAAAAAAAAAAACAAAACCCAAACCAAACCTGACAGATTTTGGTATTCTTTATGTTCTCTGAGTGCATTGCTGATGACCTACTTGCCTCTGCACAAACTGGGGAGATGCAAATGCAACTTCACTAACAGAGGTGGTAATTTTGTAACTCAGCCTTGTAGATTCACCCATTTTTATTGCTAGGACTAAAAGGTGAGATTGGTACACTGCTTTAACTAAAAATTTAAGATAAAGAGCTACCAAGAGTTCAGAGAATATTGTGGTAAAAACGAATGTCCAAAAGGAAAGCCATTCATCAGAAGTGGTTGTATGGTAGAAGCCACTGCATGGGACCTCTTCCCTCCGTGCTCAGGTTCTCTATGGGCCCACAGTGGGAATGGCGTGGATGCCTGATTCAAAGCTTACCTTGATGCAGCGAGTCAAAAGATTTCAGTTCATTTCAAGGGGCATTTTTGAAGGAGCCTCAATAACTCTTAAAAACCTCTGATGTCTGGTGAGATGTTTTCAGTCTGCTTCCTCACCGACTGATAGGCACATCATGGACAGGCACATAAAGGACATGGACCTTTATTTATATGCCTGTAAAGTTACTTCTGTTATGATTTCCATGCCTTGTCAATCTTTATATTTATTTTAAAGACTGAGTAAAGCTCTTTCCCACGATTTTTAAGTAATATTTCCAGATAAAAATTGAAACAAATACCATATAGATGAGGCCTGCCCTTCTGTTCAAGGTATGTTTGGGGCCATACTGTGGGTGTCACTCTTTGTTCATCTGTGACCTCTCCAAGCTATCTTTCAAAAATAAATTTTTCATTATTTGAATGGAGAGGCAAAAATACAATGACACTAAGAGTCGTCAACAACAGTTCATTTGTACAGGTTACTAGCCCACTATACCTCTGTAAATCATAAGTGCCAGAGAATATATGCTACTGGGTCTCTGAACAAGATTCAGAATGAAAACAGGTTAATATAAGGTACTTGTACTCTGTCTTCAGCTATGTCTGTTTTGATTTTCCTCTTTATAACACACATTTGTCAGTGCACATGCACACACATGCATAAACACACACCATGTGAGTGGATACTAAATAAACAGCCCTATAGAGAGGGAGTACAATATTTCACTGACTGTAGAATGAAGCCCAGTTTTATTGGCAAACTTCAATGATGCTAGACAATAAAACATTTGTACGTTTTGCTGCAGACAGTCTGGCTGGCAGTTTCAGCAGCTCTAATTTATTGTGAATAAATAATTTCCTGGAATCTCTGAGGAGTCATTTTAATGCTCCGAAAAAAATTAAAATCTGGCATGCTGTTAAATTTGTTTTCCGTTGTTTTGAACCAAGAATACTTAAAATGAAAGAATTTTAAAACCCACCCCGATTTCAAAGATAGTGCTTTGTAAATGTTACATCCACCAGTTTCACCCCGGTTTTACACATGAATAATTTTTGTTTACTTCATCTTTATGCATCTAAAGGCATGACAAACACCATCTGTTTGCAGTTTCTTTTCTGTGTATTATTTCTCAGTACCAAGCAGAGAAACTGTCCAGGTTAAAGAACTCCCATATTTCTGTAGAGTATATTTGGATGCTGTTTGTGTTTCTACCCTACCATAAATTGATTATTACTTATAGCATAATGGTGATCATTTTCAAAGGCAGTGTGTTCTTGAAGCATGAAACAGAATTTCAGAAACAACTTCAGAATCTGTTAGAAGCCAACTGTAAAAATATAGATGGAGTCAATTAGTTGATTCAGTTTTGCAGCCATCAGCAAAAAAAGAAGCTTTAGTTTCCACAGTTGCTGAGTACATTTTTTCCGTGAGGCACCTCATGGTTCCTGCCAGTGGACTAATACATAAGTAACTATTGCACTTTTATTAAATTCTTATTACCTTGATGTATCCAGAAGATATCAAATAAGAAACTGAACTAAGAAAAGGAATAAATTTTAATCACCAATAGTATCACTTAAATACCTAACATCATTCCCAGAAACTGTACCACTTTTAGCTTTGTTGATACTCAGCATAATCTCTATACAGTTCACAGAAATATAGCAAAGCTAAAATCTGTACTGGTAATAGGAAATTATAATGGAAAACACTGTGTAAATTTAATTGTAGGTCTCATTCCCTGTAATGTCCAAAGTGCTTTCTACAGACTAGTTACACTATGAGGAAACAACCCACAACACAAAGTAAATTTGAGAAGCAGAAAAGGCTACACATACATTTTTGTGTGACTGGGTAGCATCATCAAAAAGCTAAGAGCATATTTGAGCATGAGTTCAAAGAAACAGAGGATCTTCTTTTTTGTAGCAAAGTCACATGACCCCCTGTTCCCATGCAGTCACTATTTCCTTTTCCTTGCAGTCTTTATAAGGGAACTGTTTCCTACTTCAAGTGCAAACCCAGCGCTCCTCTCATCATGTTTAGCCAGGCTGAAAGCCTTCAGCCTATTTGGATGAAAATGGACAATAAACAGTGGCAGGCTTGCCTGTGCCCTAGCAGAGAGGGATATACCTGCCATTAGCTAGTGCCATGTCTATTTATTTGAGTTGGCACTAAGAAGGCAGAAACTCTTTGCAACACAAAAAGTCCTTCCCTCTGACTGCAGCAACCAATCTCAGCCCCACCAGTGGTTGTACTCACAGTCCTCTAAGCAACTGGGCTACATCAGTACAAGCCACCATTTTCTGATGCCTTTTGTCTACCTGTGCTCCAGTTGTTCAATACTCTGTGAATTCTGTGAGACAGGATTACATAAATCTTTAACTCGATTGTGTAAAAGTTCAGTCTGTTCCTGTTTTGGGTTTTTTTCTTTTTGGTAGCTCAAGCCTACACTCTAGTTCCCTTGTTCCTGAAATGACACAATACTTTCTGTTTTGATATTTGCTTAGCAGTATGGCATGTAGAGATGCAGAGTATACCCCAGCCTGCTGAGAATGACACTCCCCAAGGAATGGGGAATTTTGAGAGTCAGCATGTGCACTGCAAATTCCATAGAGGGTACGTGGTTCCCTATTCCAGTGTGCAAGGCAGGAATTTCACACTTCCACGTGGAATACACATTGGCATTTACAAATGCTGCCATCTATTGCTTTCCAAAATTATCTTCTTCCACTGATTTCAGCACAGTTTGAAGAAGGGTGTAGTGGTGTATAGTAGCACTCAATAATTTTCACCCTTAAGAACAGAAAATTTTCTGGACACAGTGAAGTAAATCTTTGCTATAAATAGAATCTAATTTAATTTAAACGCACGATAAAACCGGATATGACTCCAAGTATTCGTAATCCAAGTACTCATACAAGTACCAACACCATTAGGGGTTGTAAACAGGGATTCCAGGTGGAATATCACCTGATGCCACCAATTTTGTGGTTTCTGAACTCCTAGGCCATGGAACACTGTGACATTCAGATGCACAGTTTATTAATCTAATATATCACAAACAGTTAATTTTCCTGAATTAGTCTAAAATTTGGTGCCATCTAACTTTGGCAGGTGGTGGGTCATAATTTTTATGCTTTATAGTGTCACGCGAAAAATAGATGTAGTAAAAAAATGTATGAATAGGTTTAACAGCACCAGGTAAAACTTTGCACTGCTAAATTCAGAGGTTGGTCTTGTAATATAATATAATATAATATAATGTAATGTAATGTAATGTAATATAATATAATATAAAATATATGCCTTGCCATAACTCCTATAACTCTTGATTACTGGATATTTTCTAAATGTGGTGTGTTTTGGTTTGGTTTTCCCCCCTACAAGGCATGAATGAAACACAGCTATCAAGTTTAGTGTTATGTTGACTTCCGATGTCAATGGAAGGAAAGAGACTCATCAGAAGGGTATTCAGAATAACTGAACAGGTATCTAACAGGCAGTATGAATATCTTTCATAAGGATACAGGCTCACACATTCATACTCAAAGTCCATATTCACTTACTATTGCAGTAGGGGCAGGAATTTCTCAAGGACAACATATTGATGCTACTGAATGGATTCCTTATAAGCAAACTGACAATGAATCTAATTTCAGAGAAGTGAATCTATATGTTCTAACAGGAGTAACCTGTCTATTGGATCCATTATATATTTCTCTTCTGAGGAAAAGATACTGTTTCATTTCCCAAATATTAAGAATTAGTGAGGAGAAATTGGTTAGAATGCTACTATGAAATAGTCTACTAAAAATATCTGCATTTCTTAGAAAAAAATACTGATATGTATTTCTAGATGTAAGTTAATATATATGTGTATTTAATAAGTCTTCTTCCAGTTGAAAGCAATTCTTTTGCACTTACAACGCAGTTATAAGCACATGGAATTCAATAAAAACATTCACATCAACTTTAAATAGATTTTGGATTAGGCCTTTAAAAACAAAAAGAAATGCTCTGTAAGTCTTTAGCAGTGCTGTTTTGCCAAGTAGGAAACCTTTTAGAAATAATCTTCAGGGCAATTTTTGTTTGCCTGAATGTGCATAATTTTTTCATTTTCCATGAAAAAGTGCAGCAATAGTTAAAGCCGAAAGTTTGAAAAAATTAAGACTAAATACCTGGATATAATCATCATATATGCTCACTGGTTGGTTTGCAATTTCATCAAGTATTAACAATACATTTAAAAAACACTGACTGTTCTTATGGGTTCTTTTTAGACTACCACTGCATAGGTTATGCATGTTTAATACTAAATCTAAGACTTAAAAATACACAGCAGTATGCTCTAACAAGTTGTTCGAAGTTTATTTTCTGGGCACCATGTATAAAGTTCTGACATTTTTCATTCTATGTCATGTTCCAGGCATTCATCTGTAGAATAATACAAGATATTCCGTAAGTACCTACCAGAACGTCCATGCATTCCAAAGACACTTGCTGTGTTTTTTACAGGACAATGAATGTTCTTTGAGACTCAGTATCTATCCGAGAGGGAGAAAAAAACCTCACCTGTACGTTCCTAGTCCTTTGGAAATAGTCAAGTAATTGATATACAGAAAAGCGTATTTTATTTATCTTTTTATTGCTGATTGGATAGAACAAAATTTCCTTGATTTCTACAAGCAGGAAATCTATCATTGCTGTGATACAGAGTAACCTGGAAGAAAGAATAAACGAGGAGTGGAATGGTGGGGTTTAGCCCACGTTGTGCAAGAGGGGACATCAAAATGCCATGAGTATATAGTCCTAGGCTGGATATTTATTACCTCTTTTGAAAGAGGTATGTTTGTTTACCAGAAATGCAAAAAAAAAAATCCATAGAATTTACCTGCTTAGGAAGACAAGAGGTACTTCCTAAATTAGGTAATGCTATTTGCCAAGATATGAGTTCCTGATTGTTGTGTTAAACATTTTTACCAAAAATGGCCAAATGTATAGATAGCAACTAATGTGTTTCAATGAGCAGAAAGGAAGATTTTGGTTAGATATTGGAGAAAAGCATTCAAATCATAATAACTTGGAGAAATATCACATTTCTACCACAAGGAATCCATTAGATAGGCATTCCTCAGTAATGAAATGAACATATATTCCATCTCTTTTGGGTTCTTCCAGCCATATGGTAAACTTTCACATTGAGGGTAGAGGGACAGCAAATACTAAAAATAATGAAAAGGCCAGTCATTAGCACAGGATGATATTCAGGTAGGTGCTTAAAGAACTTCTAGAAAGAAAATGTTATTTCTTACAGGAATTATTTCAGGGAGCTCTTTCAGCCTTCTTTTATCTGGCAAGACAGATTACATAAAGGAAAGGCTCCCTTGTGGCTTTATAGAATGTAACATCCTCTCAAAAGGCAAAAAAGCCCCAGGCAGAAATGAGGTTAGCAAAAGAGTTTCTCAGTTGTTTTACTGAGAAGGGTGATGAGTCTATAAGCTGTGGTTAGGAATCTCTAACAGACCTCTGAACTGAACCTCCACTTCCTAATTTTATAACCAGTGCCTTACTGGAGATTTTGACTCCTCTTTCCAAAATACATAGTAAACAAACTCCAAGGGAAAATAAGCTAGTTAATATATCTTTGCAAACATGAGATGTATAAATTGGCTACCGGAGCAGAATAGACACTTTATTTGGCTATTATGGTTACTGAAATACATTGGTTTGGATGTGCAGAACGGAGCCCGTGTCCCGTTTGTTCAGCAGCACTGATACTCGTCACTCAGGAACAGCAACTGGGATCATGGGAAGATCTGGCCCCAACTGGATTTTATTGCAATGACGTACAGAGCTGACGGAGAAATTTCTGAAACTGGAAACTAAAGCCCACAAGAATTAGAGGATTTTAAACCCTGGTGAGATGTAGCATTTCTTAAGAACAATAGATTATAGCCTTTTTATTCTGTACTGTTTTGGGTAATTAATTTAGTAAGTCTGTTTGTTTGTCATTCATGCATATAATAAATTAATATACATGTTTTTTCCTTATTTATTAAGTCTTTAAATTCAGCAGATGAAACTCTCTTCCTGCCAGAAAAAACACTGGGTTGTAGATGACTGTCAATAAAAAGTAAAGCCAGCTCCAATGAAAAAATGTGCTGAAAGCGAATACCTGTTGAACTCTGAATCTTTATTTCCCCTCTTTATAAAAATAAACACATTTATGGTTTGTTTATTGCTTACAGAAAGAAAGCCTGTTCATCCTCCCCTGCTCCACCCCTGTCATTTGGTCTAGCTACCGAGCAGAGCCTAATCACAAGATGTCTGTGTACATCAAACAGATGTTCACCAGCAACAGAAAATAAATGTCTGGCATGAAGTTATATTGTGTTTGTAGACTGTACTGAGCACACTTACTTGAAAAGCAATGGTTTGTGTCACTGTATCTGTATCTCATAATAAAGAACAAGTGCCCACTTCAAGTTATGGATCCCCTCTATTGTCATTCCACAGCAATGTGTTTTACAGATGTCTGCAAATGAATTTTAGGCTGAACTCCCTTTGCTTCTGAACCATAAGGAAGTATGATATGCTATCTGTCTGGTATTTAGTTATTAAATTTTGGTTGAAGAGCAGTTAGAATCCCTCTGAATTCATCTGAACTCCTGTTTTAAACAAGACCTCTGGCATTTGAAGTCTGACCAGTGGGTCTGACAGGTTTTCAGCACATTACCTTTAGCTGGCGGTGATGTAGTAACAGCACTTTATTTCCTGTGAAGCCATCAGCTAACTATTAACTTCATGTGAAAACTTAGATGGGGCTTATCAGCTCCTCCATGGCACTTCATGGCACTCTGCCCCTCTTGGGATCATGGTGTCTGTCTGTTGTTATTGAGAGGGACAGGAATGAAACAGCAGCAGCACCGGGAGCCATCCTTTCAGACTATGTCTGACACAAGCACTGAGTGTTCCATTATCTGCTTCACTGAAGCAGAAAGAGGAGACCATCAGGGAGCTGGCTGTGCTCCCTGCTTTTCTGTTCTTCCCGGCTTTGGACACGCTAGTGCAACCTGTGGGCTGCTCTGGCCTCTGCCAGCTGGCAAGAGCTCCCAGAAGACAGTCTGTCAGTGAGGGTAGCTATGAAACCGCCTGGGAGCTGCACTTTTCTCTGTGCTGCGATACGGCCGCAGTGCCCGCGGTGGGAGGGCTGCGGGGGGAGGCACACGCTGCCACCCGGGCAGGAGGCTCCCAGCACTGGGCTGATCATCACACTGGGGACAGGGGACCTGCATCATCCCTCTGTTCACCGCTCCAAATGGTATTAGAGCTGACACACACATACCAAGCTCCAGTCTGTCCCTCTGGGGAACAGAAACAAACAAAAAAAAAGTTTAAATCCAAGCATTTTTTTTGAAGTAGTTCTTTACCATTTTTGCTGCAAACAGAAACGCTGTGTTCCACCACATTAATTCTGGTGAGCTACCCTATCAAACCACAGACACTGTGTCCGTTTTATCTTGAACCTTAGGACGAAATACTTTGTCAACCACAAAAAAAACCAAACCACACCAAAACAAAGCTGAGATCAGCAGACAAGGAGAAGAGCTTTATATGAAAATAAAGATCTGTAGAATTCTGCATTAAAAAATAACACGTTGAATTAGTATTTTAAAACCCATAGGCTATCTACTCAACTGCAGACTCTGCAAAATACACTCATACTAGAGATGCTTAAGAAACAGTCTGCTGAAATATGTCTAGCACAGTTATGCACAAGTGCACATGGGTTCTTCAACTGAAATGACCTGATTGAAATTGGAAATTTACACATGAAATCTTAGTCAGAGGTTTTGTATGTGAGTGGATAAGGACACATGGATACTTGGGCTATGAATATGCTCTCCTTCCTACCGCAACATGACTTAGAAAATACATTTCAGACATACCCTGGCAACTGGAAATAGAAATGCCATATGTTGAATATCTAAGTAAGATAGCCTAGCCAGACTAGGTTCTTATTGAGCACTGGCCTTCCCTTTTGCAAACTCTCTTTAAACTGACACAATTACACTCACTGTCCAGAAGCTGGGCTTCAAGCTCAGCTCTGCCAAGCTCTTTTTCAGCTTAGCTAAGTGGGAGCACAGACAGCCGCTGTACCCTGGATCAACTTGAACCCTTTCAGTAATGAGATACATATTCTGGCCCAAATCTTCTCTTTCCCTTTCAGTCCAAGCTCCCAAATGTCTTTTGCAGTGGGTAGACTAAGCAATGAGAATAATGGCTGGCATAAAGTAACAGCAGGCTGTCTGCAGCTTACCCTAGAGAATCCTCAATTTCCCTGTTAGGAATAAGTTAGGCTGAACATATTAACGGAGAGGATTCTACCTTGAGCCAGGGACTTGTATTAGTACAGCCACTGTATTACACTTGTTGAGGCAGCATGGTAGACACTGGGTCTCTTTACTTGTATCAGGTATCAAGACATACTATTAATTATTTGTGCAAATGTTGTAAAATAGTACAATATTATACATTGATGATACAAACAATGGCTGTTACCCTCTCAATTTTCTCAACAGAGATTTTAGAAGACCTGTTGGAAATTACCATCCGAGCCTAGCTTTTTATTTTCTCTTATTCAAACTGCAGAAGGATAAACTGTTATTTACTTTGTATTGTGATGCTCTATTCTTACTTAGGCCCTCAAGTTATGCCAACATCTGGATTTATTCCTCGAACTCTCTCGTCTAGATAGTGACAAATCCTTCTTTCTCTTTTTCCTTTGGACTAATAATGAAAAAAAAAGGTTGTCAGATGGAGTCAGAACAAACACAGTTTTCTTCTTGTAGTAATAAAAAGAAAAAGAAATCTTTAAAGAAATATAACCTTGAAACAAGCCTCCTCTTCTGGACAAAGCAAAATTTCAAGAAATAGACATAGCCTTTGAAATCCATTCCTCTTCAGAGCAGAGATAAAGCAAAGCTTTTAGTGAAGTAAGCAGAAGAGTCTAGAAACAAGTGTTTCTATATTCAAGTGGAGTTTGAGGTTTTTCCTCAGTTAAGGGTAAATTGCAGCTAATAAAACAGTTTGACCACTCCCAAGACTCACTTTAACTTTTGCTTCTGATTCCACATGCTCCAGAAAGGCCTTCTGCAGAGCTGCAAAGCACCACTGAGTCGTGGTCCTGCTTTTTAGCTCTCGTCTTACTTCAAAAATGTGCTGCCAGATGTCCTGGCCACATGTTCTGCGGCACATCCTCTCTGGATTCTGTGTGAAGATGATACAGAAGAACATGTCTCAAGGATAAACCTAGACCCAGAAGATCAACTTTAGGGATTTCTGATTCACACAAAATTCCTGGATCGGGTTGAGACAGGTTTCACCAAGCAACAGACACTTCAACTTGGCCATCATGGCTGTTGCTGCAACCAGTGGAGGTTACAAAGCATCAAAAGGATTAATGACTGAACTCATGCGGAGATGGGTTGGGGAGCAGGATCAGTGCATGAGGAATATGCTAGTTCCCTATTCTGGTGGTTTACAGCAATGGAAAGGGATAACGTAAGGGACAGTGCATGTTTTTGTAATCAGTTCTGTGCTTAGAGCTATACAGGAATAGCAATTAAAATCTTGGTTATTAAGAAGGGAACTGAGAGTGCAACAAAAGCATTATAATGACAGCATTTAATTAAGAATGTCCACATGAATTGATTCACATGCTAGCTCCTCATCACAGAATAAACAGGCACAGACAAAGCTATAGAGGACAGCAAGGATGCTGAGACAGGACTGTCTCCATACAAGAAATTAATTAGAACTACACCCTGAAAAGAGGAAAATGAGAAGAATTAAAGTAAGTCATAAAGTTAAGCTAAATACTCATTAAATTAATGATTACATGGGAAAGGTGAGTAAGTAATGCATATTCTCAGTCTCTCCTACTGCAAGATACAAGGAGCATCAAACAATGTTTTAGGATCAGATCAGAATCACAGTCTATTTGTGAAAATGTGAATTAAAAGTAATTTATAGCTCACTCTTCTTTGTTAAGGAGTGCAAAGAGCAACAAGTAAAAGAGTTGATTATGTAGCTCAGAGCAAACCCCACATTATCCTTCTGTAGCTGCTCCCTATGGCCCTTATTTTGGTGGTTTTTGCTATTGTTTTCTGTACTTCTCATCTGTTGACTTGATTCATTTGTGCCACCACTAGACCTTAGGTAATTTGCCTCTTCAAGTCTTCAGCTTCCAGGCAAGTATTTCCTTTCTCCTTCTGTCCTTCTTCTTGAAAGGAAGAAAGGACAGGAAGTTTGAGAAAAAAGTACAGTGGTGAACAAGAAGAAAATGGAAAAAAACATACTAATTTAACGTCTTCAGGCACACTGAATTTCAGAGAAGTGAGAACTGAACCTCAAAATGAAAAAAAATTATGAGTGAGACCATCTAACAGTTCCTTAGAGTATTTCATTCAGAATCACTAATTTTGAAACAGGAAACTGTAATTGGATAGTGTGAAAAAGCCCAGTGTAAAATTAAATAGCTGTCTTTTTTCCTTCTGTTCCTTTTCTGCCTTGGCTGTCCATTCAAATTTGAGTTATTCAAGATGTTTGTTTTATACTTGACACATTTTAGCAACACTATGGGCATAAACATTGGTGTTATAGTGTAAGACAGCCTTGACTTCCCTCTGACAAACCAGCAGCTCTGTGACTCTGTCACAGCCTCATGGCTGGCCTATGCTGGAATCAGAAGGTTTTTCTTTGGTTTAAAAGATTAAGGTCTTCTGAAAGCTTAAGTGGAAAATTTGCTTTACCATTTCGCAGTTACACCTAGGAAATCTCTGCCAGGCTGCAAGTAAGACCGCTGGCAGGAGTCTGTGCAGCCAAGGAATCACTTCACCTCATCCCCCCAGTTACCCACCGCCTGCATTTCTCACCCTGGCTGATTAATGGTGTGCTGGCCCCACAAGGCAGCCTTGTTCTTCTCCCTAGTTCTTACACTTCAGTGGTTGTAAGTTTCTTTGGAAAGTGTCAGAATTAAAGACAAGTTATAAAAGCCCCATTTCTTTTTGTTTCAGGAGTCCATCCTGGTGCTATATTATCCAGAATGTCCACTGAAATTAAAAGACAAGCTTATTTGGTCAGGATTCCTTTGCCCTTTCTGCCCTTCTCCATGAACACCCCTGATTTCTTCTTTCAGCATGGTTGACTTCTAAACTAAATATATCAGTAAGTACAAGACTAGTCCAGACAAGTCCTTTAACTGTTCAGTGTCTTTTATTTCACCCTGTCCCTTTCCCTTTGTTCATCGTTCAGTTTAATACTCCGCTGGAAAAAACCTCTGGGTGTTGTCTCTCACTGCTCTTGCTTCTTTCTGCTGTTTTTGACAGTTGTGAGTGGATGTCCCTTCTGCTGTCTTGCTATTCAAGACTGGAAGAATCCTAAAGCCCTCTTTTCCCACTGATTTTCCCCCCGTCCCAGCTGTGGCTCAGATGAATTAGCCAGGTGAAGCCAAAAGCTCAGAAACGCACACGACTTTCTGCCAGCACTAATCCCCCAGTGCAATTTGTATAATGATAGGAAAAAGGAACCAGAAATAAAAATCACTGAATGTAGAGAGAACACTGAACTTTTATGCAACATGTAACATGAAAACTATTTATTACATTGTAGGACACCCTGTGTAAACTTGTCACCAAAAAAATTAATAAATAAAATAATAACTAAAGCTCAAGTGTAGGCTGTAATTTAATATCAAGGGAGGCTCTCATATCAGCACTTATATTACTGTCTTCTAATTACGCATTTTTAAAAAATAGATACAATAAGATTTTATAACTGTGTGTACAGAAAAATTTATAATTTACTTTGGAAAAAAATATTATTTGTTTAGCTTTTAAATTAAAGATGAGCAACACTCTAGAGAAATACCACATTGATTAACATTGGAGTTCTTTTAATAAATGAAATCTGAGCCCATAAAGATTGTGGTTTGAAATATATCGTAAAGAATGTTATTCCACTATAGTCTGCAGTACGGTCTGCAGCTCTGATATTGCACTTTTGATTAAGATAATTTGCAGCTTCTGTAAATTATGAGCTTCTCACTGTCAATTTGGATATGCCTGAGCTCCACATGGTGCTAAGAAATAGGTGAGTGCAAAAAATGACATTTTGTTCCATAGAAAAGCAGACTTGAATATAAAGCAATAAGTGAAGCGAAGTGTATATAGACTGTACAGAGTTTATGATGATCCAAAAGATATTGCTGTTTCTCTAAAAAACTGCAATTAACTTCCTCTGATCATATAATGATCTAAGAGAAAATACGAAAAGAAAACATAAATTCTTCATTGATGGCCCTGTTCAAATATATGAATATGGCACATGGGACAGCAATTAGTGAACAGAGTCACTATTATCCTCTGCAATCATTTCCAAACAAATGAAGAAGGAAGGCTGCAAAGCCATATGGTACATATATTATAAAGTAACCTGTTCCATTCTTTAGACTTACTATTACTGCTTTTGACACAGCTACAGGAAATAAAAAGCTACTGGAATGCAGACCAGGAAAATGTATTCCCAGAAGGCTTTGCAGAACTAGAAGCTGGAATCATTGAGTGGAAACAGACTTTGCAAAGCAATCTCCCATTCTTTGCTGCTTAGATGATCTGCTCAAATATAAAATAGATTCTACAAATGTGGCCGTATTTAGTAGCTGTGCTTTTAAGATACTTATGGAAAGAAAGTAAAAGAAAGGAAAGAGAAAAAGACTTTTAAAAAGGGTAAGTCTCTTCACAGAGGACTATAATGTAGACTAGAAAAGAACTGTTTTCAAGAGAGGAAGCACAAAATCAAACAATTCACACTTTGTATGCAAGATTTGATTATTTTCTTTCTCTATCCTTCTTAAAGGACTGGTTAAAGGAACCATATTAATATATATGAAAAATATATGATCCACAAATCCTGTAAAAATTGTTTTAAAATGTTGAAGAATATGTTGCACAAATGCTGAGATATTTAAATCAATACTCCATCAACATAAATATTTTAAAATATGATTCTTCTTCAAAATACCTAGCATCAGTCTAACACCCTTGCTCTGAAATGGTAATAATTAAACTACAATGAAAGTATACATTCTATAAATGAAAGAAAGCTTGTGAAAAAAATGGAAATTTTACTTAGTCTGCCAGTGACTTAAATTTCATTGCCAAATATGGATAAAGCCTTGGCCTCACTGAAGGCACTGTGTCTATTATTCATGGATTTAATCATGTGTGCTCTGAAGAAGTTAGCAAGAATCCTTACATCTCATACTAAATAGAGCCTAGGAACACTTAAGTCTTCCTCAGAAAAAGAGTGATGGCCTGTACATGACATCACATTATTTGGTTATTGTCTTTTATCTGTATTGACAATAATAATAACTGATGGTATAATAACTGATAACACTGATAATACAATAAAGTTTTCCAAAAATTGCCATCTTGGCAAAATTAAGGTGCTTTGTATGGTTTTACACCGAAGTGTATATGCTTGTAAAAAGGGAAGCAATTTGCTGACTTATTTAAACAGATCAGCAAATATTTCTTTGAATTGTTTAAAGATATTTGTGCTCTGATGAACAGCCACGCATGGCTTCTCTACACTTACAAAACCACTCCGAGAGGAGCTCCCTATGTAGGTGGGCCTGTAGGGCAGCTATTTGGTCTGGAGAGAGCCATATTCAGTGGTCAGTCTCTGATACTCTTTTCACCCTCTGCTAGAGGATTTTAGCCACCAGGACAGTGTTACCAAAGGTCCAAATTTCCCAGAATTTATCTACTTTTTATGTCTGGAAATTATGTCTCAATACAAGCTGTGGCCCTGCTGCTAATTATTATTTAGAAATAAAGGAACTTGAAGTTGTTCTGACAGGGAAAATTAGAGGCTGAAATTTGCTGTATGTATATCCTATCTTGTCAAGTTGGGTGAACAAGCTAAAAGAAACCGGTTTGTTGTAATTCCTGTACACAAAGAATTAACTTCTGTCCTTGAAATCTAAGATTAAACAGTGAAATACTGACAGAAGCAACAGATCTCCAAGCTATTGTATCAATCTTGTGGTCACATCCAGTTCTGCTGATGCAGAAAATCAGGAAAGGGGTTGCACCCTGTGCCCAAACCCAACTGATTAAACACAAGTTGCCCATCAGCTGCAATGGTCGAATGGTGGACTCCGAGAGCAGGGGGAATGAGCAGTGACAGCGTGCAAGTTCTCCTCCAAGATCATTTGGGCCTGGAACCGAGGGTACAAGCCCAGACTGCCTGTCCCCCCACCCAGCATCCCCAGCATCTCTGCAGTCACCTGGTTGGACATCTGCTTGATCCGTGTTGATTTGCAAGGAAGGCAGGCCAGGCTCTCGGAAATGAGATCAAGATGATCACCTGCTGCATTTTAACTCTGCTGTTTCTCTTTAATCTGTCAGCTCACAATTCACTGCCTATGCTTCTGCTATATCTCTGTGGTATCATAAATACACAGAGCTACTCAGAACATTAAAGCAAAGGTCCCAAATATCCTACAATTGACTTCATGCAGGCCAGACAAAAAATGGGAAGTTCAATTGCTAGAGGGTGAAGAGTGATAACATTAGCTTTTCTCAAGAGGAAATGCATAACAGAGACAACTGCCAGCAAAAAAATTATGTTTTCTTCCCTCTGTATTTCATCGTTTCCAAGAGATAGGGGTGGTAAGCAACAAAGCTAAGATAGGTATGGGTAGGCAAAAGGAGCTGTAATGAGATATATTAAGGAGCAGAAAAGCAAATGGAAGAAAAAGAGGGTACAGGCCAAAGCAATTTCTATTTTGTGCAGCATCTTTAAGGTAAAAACAAGGAGAATAATGTGGTGAGTAGGTGAGAAATCAATAAATGGGTTCAAGATGCTGAAAGGAAAGAATTTAGAATAGATTATGATGACGATTTTGGCAGCGACACCACCTTAGACTGGAAGAGTCCAGCTGGGGGAAGGCAAGAGTTGTCAAGGAGATGATGAGGATGAAGCAACAGCACAGGAAAACTAAAGAGTAATAAGACTAAGTCTCCAGAAACCCTTCACACCAGCCAGATTTGAATATACTTAACTGGGATGTATCCTTTGGCTTCTGTGACAGATGTGGATCTATGTCAAGGCAGAAGACATCATCCTTTAGTAATACTCAGATTTATGCTTTTATAAGAGAAAAAAAAAAATCCCCTGCTGGTTATCCTGCAATACTTTGTGAAAATGGAAACAAGGAACTGGAAAAGTGTATGCTCTTTTGGTTAGTGGATAACATTCCAAGAGGATGTATACAAGGTTCCTATTTATTCAAAGGTATGAAATGTCACTATATTTACAACAAAACCTCAGTTTTCAAAAAAGATGGTGAAGTTTCACTTGGTTGAAATTGAGGAATGCTAGCAACAATGCTACAGTTTTTTGCCACTACCCAAAATTAGTAGGTTAGAACAACAGTTGCCGTTGCCCATAATTCTTCCCTTATTTTAGTTGCTGTGGTTCCAGAGGTGCCAAATCAGCCTTTCTGGCTAAAAATTCAAAGCCTGCAAGAAGCAAAAACTATAAAACCTTATGGTTTATAATGAATGTCTTGGGTCCAATCCTACAAACATGCATGTGTGTAATTTTACTTGCATAGTAAATCCCATTTACTTCTCTGGAATTATTCCTGTTACTAAAATGCCTCATATATGTAGGAGTTTAGAAACCTGGACCTGTTCTTCGCTGTTTCTGCCATGTGCTGGCAGTGTTTTGGTAAGGGAGACATTTAAAAATGGTCCCAGACAGGAGCGTGAAGATGTCCAAAGGGAGCAATTAAGGAATGGTCAAAGCACTGTAACAATGAGGATGGCAAGACTTGTTCTAGAGCTAAAGCTGGTGACTTCTGTAGGAGCTATAGAAACACACTGAGAGCCCTTTAAAATTTTGCTTGCTCCTTTCCCTCCTTTTTGCAAATGAATAGAGCCATTCATTTCAATGGAACTTTTGTCTGTGTGGGTCTGGAAAGCTGTCTGAAGAACTTGCACAGCTCCAGGTAGCAAATGTTTGTAGAATCCCAAATGTTAGACAGTCTATAATACTAATCTGGATGGCCTCTATGCAAAATAAAGTGGCTCAGTAGCAATCACCCACCACCAAGAGTAAACCAAAGTTTAGCCATACCAAATAATTTGATACTTCTAAATATTAGCAATAGCAATCAAAGAATTGACCTTCCTTTGCCAAGGCTAATCTACAGCAGTATTGAGAGAGATGGAAAAAAAGGCATGCGAGTTCTAAGTGTTCATGCCAAAAAAGAAAAGGAACATAAGGAAGTTTGTCATTAAAAATTCAATGTGGTCTTCACTAAAACAACAAACCTGGAAGACCAAGGTCTTACGCACTCTCAGATGCGCACTCATGTTGAAAGATCTGACTCTTCCACTGTATGCACTTTATTTTCACAGCCTGAGTATCAGTTTTAAGCAGGATTTGACGAAATCCTCTTTACTACCTGAAAAGACATGCCAAGGTCTAAGACAGTGACTAACCCATGCCATGGAACACAGGACACCTGTAAATGAAGTTTATTTCTCTAGTGGCTTTTTCATCACAAGCTCTGCCTACCTTCCATCTAGTCAAGATTTCATCATACTTTCAGAACCGTGAAAAATTCCCTCTCATCTATCCATCATCGCCTCTGTTAATTTTGTTCCTTTCTGGTCCCATCTCTTTTGGCAGCTTCTATACAATGTTTGACACTTGAACATGGGCTAGCCAGGGGGCTTTGTTTTTCTTTTCTATGAGGCTCCCAGTTCTCAGGAGTTACCTGAAGACAGTTCCTTCCTGACATATCCTTTAGCAAAGCTGGTAAATATTGAAGTAGTAGAAAGACAACTAAGAAATATTTTCTTAAATTGAAAAAAGGCCATAAAAAAATACCCACTTAATCAATATATGTCGAATTAACTTTTTTTGCTTTCTATTATCTCCAGGTTTCCATTCTGCCTGTATAGTTCCTAATACATTGCTGACCTTACCAGAGAAAATTGTGTCATGTTTTGGAATTACTGAAATTACAACTATTCCTGAGTTTTTCCTTTACATAGGAATAATTCCCCCAATACTTGCTTGCCCTCCCAGGAGGGCATTTAAGATGCACAGAGCACAAAAATGTGCATGGAAAAACCAAAAATAAATAAAAGATATGTTTCCTTACTAGCCCTTGATTACATGCCTACAGTATGTGACCATCTCTTTCCGGCACAGAAAGGTACCCATTTGCAGTGAGAAATGATGCATTTTATTTGCAGCTGGATTTTAACGGAGCAAGTTTAAGTAGCTTCCAGCTGTCTTTGGAAGGGCTTGTCAGAATTTTCCTCTGAAAGGAATCTAGAGATATTCAGGAAATAGCAATAACTTTAATAAATCATGAACTGAAACCACTGAAAGCTGGAACTATTCAGTAGCATAAGATTGAAGGAGGAGTGGAAGAGAGAGAGAAGCAAGCGTGACAGTGTATGATTCGGATTAAAAAAAGCATTTTGAAATATAACACCTCCTGTTGTGCAAGATGACTCGGAAAGGCAACAATTATTTTAAGAGTTGTGCTGGGGCACAAAGCCAGTGACAAAATATCCATCCTTGCCGCAGGTGAGCAGGTCATGTCTTACCTGACATATCTCCCAATGAATGGGTGTGTACACATGTTTTCATACACAGCTGTATGTACTGGAGAAGATATAGGTATTTACAGAAAATGCGCTGTAAAATATCAGTCAGAACTGTCTTTTTCTGAAAAAAACCCCAACTTGTATCTTTTAGGGATGCATTTTGCCTGAAGTTCTATCTTTCAAATTTCCTCACTCACATGCTGGCTTAAGAACATTTCACCAAACAGGAAATATCTATAGTTCCCAAGGAGAGCCCAGAGCCGGCTCACAAGGAACACATGAAGTTGTGTGAGTGCTATCGACTTTCCTGGACTCTGTTGCAGTCCCATTTCCACATTACTGGGACAAAAGTGATTTGTTGCTGGGGTACTCCAGAATGTCTGATAAATCATTGCTTTATATCAACAAATTGCTTTTAGGATTCTCTGCCTGGATGCTCAGAACATGAATTGAGTTCCCAAGATGTAGCTTTAGAAGGATTTGATAAAAATGGACCTTTATAAAGGAAGCAAGAAAATTCTTCTTTGTTTATTATAATGGCAGTCAGGAGGTCAGCTTCAGTTATCCCCATGTAACCCCTCTGAACTTGCTCAGTGCGGATGCAGTGCTGCAAGGCAGGGCAGAGCTTAGCTCAGTGTGTACGTTTCAGGAAGAAACCTTCACTACAGAGCTCAAAAGAATCCTTGTGCTCTCTGAAGGAAAGGTATAAAGGGGTGCTTGTTAATATTAGTCAACACAGGCCGTTTTCTGGAAAAAGAGCAGGGATCTTGGTAAGAACCTGTGGCAAGGCAAAATTTCTCCAAGAGGAAAAAAAAAAAGCAAACGAGAATTTAAAAAAACACTACCTACTCTGTACATCTTTGTAATTCTATGACACATTCCTAAGGGATTGACTTTCTGCAGGAAAAAATCAGCAGCTCAGTAACTGACACTATCATGTAGTGCTTTTAACTTCTCATCATATTTTTGATCTTTAACCTAAAAAATTGTTCTTTTTTGAAGTCAAAATGCAGGGTTTTCTTTTTTGCAAAACCTAATGTTATGCTAGTATTATCTCATTATCTGTGGGAGTCCTCTTTATTCCAAAACTTAGAAATCGCCTTAAACTGTTTCCTGGAAGAGAGGAAAAACGAAGCAGTGTGCTTGTGTGTGTGAGGAAGAGAGAAAATGACATCTTTTGTATGGCTTTGAGAAAAAGTCAGATTTATTTAAACAATATTGAAGGGAGCTTATATCTGTAGGTGTCTGTAGGTCTGACACAAACCCAGGAGCGGGTGGTACCCTGCTGTGTTTAGTATTTTGCCCCCGGACTCTCACCATGGCGGTCATTCTGTCTCGGTTGCCGGCTGGTGCAGGTGAGGTCAGGTTGAAAGGTGCAGCCCCCGGACGCTGTGCTGGCTGTGCAGGGTGCTGGGGCAGGGGCAGGGATCGCAGCCTGCCCCAGCTGCTGCCCGTGCTGCCCCTTGGCAGGAGCTGTGCAGCGCCATTCCCTCCTCCCGCCCGCCAGCCCGGAGCTCGTGGGCTGCAGCGCTCTGTGGCACGGAACGTAGGTGGGTCTGCGCGCCTGGGGGAGGCTCTTACCCCCATTCTGTCCCACTACAGACAGCGTGACTCTCGCATTGTTCCTCGGGCTCTGCATGCCTGCAGAGGGGGCCAGAGAATTTGGCAGCCTCTGGCTACCGACTGCCACTGAATGTCTCATTTTGGAAACCCTGGGAAGCACTTTGAGCGAAGAGAAGCACAGTGTCACTCAGTGTTTCGATACAGTATCGCCCTCTAAGGCAATCTGCTCATCCCAGCTTTTACTTTAGTAACTCACCAGCCATTTTCGGTGCTCCCAACTCTTTGAAAATAACGCTGATTTTTCTTGTTTTCAGTGGTTTATATTTTTCACTTCAGCTTTTGTGGAACTCGTACCAATAAAGTCGTAATAATCTTTGTATTTTTAAAGCATTTTGTCAGAAGCTGAATGCAATGTGACTTTTCCAAAACGGTATGGAAATCATGATCCATCTGTAAATTCTCTGTGTACCACAGTCATTTATTACTTCATAGTGAAATTTGAAACATGAGAACAAAGCAGAGGGAAAGCCAAATAAAAAAGCCACACCAGAAAGGAACATCTGCAAAATTCTATGAAAAAAAATGCACAAATGTTATGAATTAAACCTTTTCTGACTTTTCTTACAGCTGCACAACCTCACACTCAGCAAGACAGGAAGGACTATCGAAATATTTCCTATTCAATATGAAGAAGCAGAAACCCATAACATTTTTTGAAACATTAAATAAAAGTCTGCTGGCACACTCCAGAAAATCTAACAGCTGATAAAGAATGAAAATGTGAATCATAAAATGCAATATAAAGTGCAAGTAATTTCAACTTCAGTCTTTAACACAGTCTTTGCTATGGCTACAGCTGACTTTGTTAACAAGTGGTAAGATCCAATGGAGAAGATGCTGCATTTCACACCTGGAAGGCATGCAGAAACTTTAGCAAAAACCATTTTTTTAATTGGAAAACACCAGTTTGTGGAAAGAGAAAGTGCTCATAAGACCAGGAATGTTTGTGAGTTTTAATTTTGTTAAAGGGTTCAGTGCTATTCAAAAATAATATGCCTTTTCAGACACTTCTCTTGAGAAACTTAGTCATTGTTGGGGAGTAGGGGAGGATGACAAAGGAAAAAACAGGTTAAAGTAGTAGTCAGTCATTCATCTGTAAACTCATTCAGTCTGCTGTTTATTGACCCTTTCTAAAGTTAAAGCTTGTCTTTATATTTAGGAAAGGAAATCTCAAAAATCTGGAGAAATATCCCAGATAAACTGCTTCACAATCAGTAACTGCTGACATTGAGATATGGTCTACACCACTGAAGTCAGTGTGAGAAGGGTTGGGACTTAAAATAAGGTAAAAAATTCTAGCCACAGAGCAGATACTACCAAAAAAAGCACATTTCAGGTGGATTTTAGGTGATAAAATTCTAGATTACATACTTGCCAATTTGTGAATTAGGTAAGAAAATTGATACCTTTCTCTTATTAAGCATGTAAGATTCCTCAGTACACTTCTAATATCAGTATAATAATTATCACATTTCGACAAATATTAATTTGAAATTCTTCTTGTACTATATATTAATGACTTCTGTATTGTAGGATTTTGTAGGTGGGTATTCTGTAAATGTATGTGGCCACACTCTGTATCTGGAAAAAAGGAGTTTGAAAAGGAATATGTCACACCACTGAAATATGCTGTGAAACCTCTCTCTCTGCAGTGGAGAATGAAGTATTGCTCATGAAAGATCTTTTACCAAAGGACCGTTCCTACATCCCAGCTAGCATGGCCTGTCGCACGTGAAATGCCCTGGGAAACTACAGTTTCAGTTTTCCTTCATTATACCTTGCTTTAGGGACCCTTAAGCAAGAAAATACCTTGTTTCCAATAACTGGGTAGAAACTGGAAAGAGATCTACAATCTCTGCATGATCTTTTAGGAAAGCTATAATGGAAACGAGGAGAGGCGTACTAGCAGACGAAAACTTTTCCTTATGCTTGTGTGTACTCACTCACAGTTTTGCATGTGATACCAGAATTTATTTATAAATAAAATGCATCACTTTTCCCAAAAGCTAAATTATTCTGGAAGATATTGCTATTTCTAGAAGTGGCATAGATGTGACAATCATCAGAAGAAAAAGTCCTAACCATCAGATAAACATTATACAAGATGAACATTATGTGTTTATGTTAAACATTTTCTACCCTTATCATTGCTATTAAACGCAGTGAATGATGTATTTGTACATAGGTTTACACTTTGGACAAAAGTAGAAGTGTTTGCAAGCCAGAATCTGGATATTAAATTTACAAAGACTATGCTGTTATCAACAGCGGAAGCACATGAGTAAAGAATCTTTCTTGAAAAATGGATCTGAAGTATTCATAAAAGCATTCATTAAGGAAATAAAAGATTTTCAGGATCAAAATAATTAAATAGAGAAAGGATGCACCAAATATTTTTCGCAGAACAGCAAAATCATGCATAGAACAAAGCTGCCTGAGAGGAAACAAGCTGGGCTGTATCATTGTCCTTTTCATCGCAGAGATGGGAGAGAACGTTCATAAATTGTTATCAAGCACTAAAAACCACCCCCGTTTCCTACCTCTGACTTCCTCATTCCTCAAATCTACAGTCGCTGAAGTACAGGAGCACAGTGGGCCTGTGCCAGTAAGTGAAGTTTGCATCTGAAATGCTGGCAGTGACAGTTATATCCCAGACTATAAAGAACCGTATGTCAGAGCTGCTGGTGACACCTCAGTCACCAGCTGTTAGCCACGTTCCAGCCTTTACACATAGTCAGAGTTGCAGTTTCATGGTATTAAAATACTTCTAAAATCCTGGAGGAGAATTCCTTATTAAACACAAGAAAGTGTGTATAGACTGCATAAATTGAAATGTTCACATTAATTTTCACAAATAGGGACTTCCTTTAGCTGGCTTAAAGGTTCATATGCTTTGTGGGGTAGAGAATTGCTGTCTTTATTTGCAGTTCAACTTGGCACTGAAGTAGCAAATAAACTTCATCTATGGCTGCTTTCCAAAGCAAACAGAACTTTTATCTCTACTTGAAACCTTTATTAAAGCAATGAATATCACATCTAGCATTTATAAATTCCTTCTGTCCTGCACTAAAGTGGAGCATACAGGATGGATAATTTAGGTAATTAGCTAAAACTAAACCCTGGATCAGAGGAAAATTTGTGCATAGTGCAATGTGTTAATGTGGAAGGGAGATCAGATCTTTTGCTACTCTGTTCACCCTCTTAGCTCTACCATCTCCAGAAAAAAGAAACTTGACTCAACTGCAGGTCTCCTGGGAACCCTGCTCTGGCATGGCTCCTTTTCTTCCATTCACAGTGAACCTCCTTTTAGAAGTCATAATCTGCCCTGGAATCTGGTTTCGTATTTTGAGTCAGAAAAATACTAGCTCATTCTTCTCTTTATTCCACAGTATGTGATACACAACTTTTCTGATGCTATCAAGTATATTTAACACCCCAATAAAGGGATTGAGATAAACTTTTTTAATATTTAACTCCAATATAAATTTTGGACTCTCCACTATATGAGAGGAACATTTACTTTAAGTTGGATCCTTGATATTCGACACCAGTAATAGACTGTTCACTGTTTCCAGCCATTCATGGATGTGTTCCAGATATGTCCCTGACACATAAAATAATTTTATGTTATTTGAATACTCTTCTGGTAGCTGGAAGCATTTTTCAACAAAGGACCTCACTCAGGGTGATATATTTGGTGAACGGGTTTTCCAAATAATTCTTCATGGGCCCGTACTGTACTACTGCACACTGGTAATGTACATGTTAGAGATGTTGTACTCAGCACAGATGTTCCACCAACACAAGTATGTCAAGCTGAGAAACTGCTGGCCATTAATCCTGCATTATTAAAAAGGAACCCTATTTATACATCTACTGCAACTGCTATGAGAATGTCGTGAAGCTGAAAGAAATGTTACCCCGACACGAAACTTTAGCAAAAAACAAACTCCCAGTTTTGTGGACAAACAAGAGAAAGATTCTAGAGAATGCCAACTGTAAGTTCTTGGCTTCTGTTCCTTTAACAAGACAAAACCAGGCACTTCGAGTGCAGGCAGGCATTGATTTGCTTGGGGAGGTTGATTGTCTGAGCAATATCAATTTTGTAGCACATTTGCTTCCTTTCATGTGGCAGAGGAACTGCAGCAGGTTTATCCTGCAGGCCTGTCTCACTGCAACCAGATCAGCCTCTGTCCAACCACAGTATCCAGGAAATTAGGGAAAGATGCATTAAGTCTATTATTTGTCAGTGCAGGGTATTTCTTGCATTCCTTGTCCAGGTCATTTGGAAGGACAGAGCCATTTCCAAGATCTCACACTTTTCTCCAGAATGCTGTATTTTTATGTGTCAACATCACTTTTCTTGTGCAAAAATAAGTATTTTTTATTCCAGCTATTACCCACAGGAGCAGAGTCAGAATGAAGTCTTTACTGAGTACAGGGCTCCAATGCTGTTACTACAAAACACAATTTTTCAGTATGGTGTGTTCCCACTTACATCTGTGCTACCATTTTTGTGTTGCTGGAAGTCACCTAAGAAGAACACTGCAGACAAGAGGTAGGCAGGAGCACAGCCACAGTGATGTGGGCATTGCTGGCTGTGCAGCCATGGCAAAACTCAAGAACCTACCTAAAAAGCGAGTCAGATAATTGGATGTCAGCCTCAGGTAGTATCTGTGGTGCCATGACAGCACAGGCAGCTCAAGACACCAGCATTTATCTTTCAAACATGACCTTACTGCCATTTCTTCCATTAGTGCTAATTGTTCTGAGTGGCCCATATGTATCAAGCTCTTACTTATATCCGTTGAATAACATCTACTCCCTGTTCGTGATGAAGTGCTTCAAACTAGAGAAAATTTTTCTCATATGGATCCTGTAGAGCATTTGCTGTACTCTTTCTGTCCTGTGTGCTAGGAGGAAGGGCAGTTTGCAGAAGCATGTGTTTTGCCTTATCTGCAGCTGGAATAGATTCTCCAGGCTAAGGTGAGAAGCAGAAAGGGACCCACGGGTTACAGCAGCTACACTCAATACCCCCAGTGCCTCTCTGCACTGACACACCTGATTTTGGTCCTCAGTTCAGGACTAGATTTATAAGGATGCCCCACCTTTTGAGTCTCAAAACCTTCTTGAGTCTCTAAAACTAACTAAAAGATTCAGAGAACAGAACAGAAATAATACAGAGGTGACACAAATTGCACTAGAAGACTTAAACATAAGCCAGTTTGTGAAGAGAGGGATAGTCCTTCCATGAAGATGGAAAGAATCACACCTCATTCATCCTGTGTTGAATGCAATCAGAAATTGCCATTGGATGTCATCCATAGATATATAGAAACAACACAAAGCATTGGCTCAGTTCCCCTCTTTTGTGCAGCATGTACAAATTCTGTTGTATTTTTTCCTTTTTGTTATGGTATTGCCAATCCTGAATGAAAGAGCTTACCAATATATAAAAAGATTTGGATGGAAATATAATACCTGCAGATTTGTAATTTGTCTTTTCTAAAACCCCAAAACACCATGCATAGCTTTTTCAAATTGACATCTGCAGTTGTGCCCCAACCACAAAAACATGCCTATGCTATCATGTGGATCCCAGCAATTACAGTTTGTTTCTCTGATCTTAACTGTACAAAGTCTCCAAACAGTTATTTTGGACAAAACATATTCCTATGTTGTTATTAAACCTTTTAAGATCACTTTCTATGAATTCTATGATTTCAAATAGACAGGTTGGTATTTTAGAGGGAATTAAAAAGTAGGTAATTTAAAAAAAAATTGATAGTACCTGATTGACTTTGTTTTGAAGAATGTTTGAGTAGACAACAATCTTAAATTACTGCAAGTATGTGAGCCAAGTCTTCAGCCAAAGCAGTTTATGTCCTGCATATATTGACAATTTTTCTCCAAGCTGTTATAGAGGTGACTCCTCAGTGCTAGGAACTGTATGAAGCTCCGCTGTGTCTGGATTCTGCTTGAATGCATTGGGGTTTGTATGCTTGTGCCAGCTAAGATTAGAGACCTCTGCTAGTAGGCCTTGTTTTATTGGTATGTGTTATACTTCCTGTCACTTACTGGTATTCCTTACATTGTGCTGAATTCCTGCTGCAGTCTGGGTCATCAGAGGGATATTTGTTAGTGCATCTGCTTATATAAACACCATACCATGTTTTAGTGGAAAATTTTTTTGCAAAAATCTTCATTTAAAATTATGTGTAGTTCAAATCATGACAGGGTGTAGGAAAACTGAAAATAAGCCTCAGGAAAGTAGTTTAACAGGATGCTTGGGTACTTAGCTATCATTCTTCATTAATAGTTTGAGGCAAAAATATTATGTTCTTCAAGTAAGAATTTAAGAAAAACAGAAACTCTTCTTTCATCTGTTCAGCAATGCTTCTCAAGAAGATTCCAGGTAAAACCAGAACTGAAATTTAAATTAGTATCATTCTAACTCTATGCTAGAGTGGCAGGAGTCTACCTACCCCTGCAATTCCCCTCCCACTGAAGACTGGCTGCTGGAAACTGGTTTCTTGATTGCCAGTGAAATCATTCAGATCATAGAATTTGTTCTGGGAAATCTCATTTCTAGGGATGAAAAGATGCAACAGAGGCCTGTACAATAACATGGTGCCCTTTTTTGTTACTATTATTTCTAATTCCAGCTGAATTATGGATCCAAGTATAGAAGGACACTATTCACATGTATAAGTGAAATAAAGGGAGAAGATCTCTGGAACTGGTTGAGTGATGTAGGACCATAAATTTCTTTAACTTCCAGGATCAGAAAACTCTTCAAATAGAGATGCATTCTTTTGGTATCACATTCCACGAGTTTCCAAGCTGTGACTAATTATATATGATTTATCTAGGCAATCATGTTTTTAAATGATATGAACTATGCTGGTAACTGAAAATAATAAATTAAAATGCAAATAGGAGGCAGTTGTTCAGAAATTTTGGTGGTTCTGAAACAGCTGGTTTGGGCTGAGACTTTCCTTGGCCTTGTTCTATAAGCAACTATTTTGCGTTAAGAATCATTTGAAAAGTGCAAGGATGGCAGATTCGACGGCACTGGTCAAATGCTCAGTTTCTGGCCATGTTTGAGACAAAGACATAAATGGAATGGTAGTCCTGTGGTAGTTGTGTGGTAGCACAGCATAGTCGTGACCCCCGAGTCTGCCATGAGTGGTGTGAGGTCGCCGTATGATAAAGTAAAGCACAACAGGTCCTCAAATGCGTTTTGCCTTTTAAGAAGTGCTTCCATCTCCCTGACTAAGCAAGGCCAGGAGAGCTATTTCAGATGGTAACATGGTTAACCTGTACTTTCTCAATGTAGTAGCTGTTCTGTCTTTCCTGTCATGAGAATATATGGATTTCATTTTTTCACTCTACTCAAGACTGAGAACAGTAGGGATTTTCTGTTTTCACCTGAAAACTGTCAGTTTTTATGGAAGCAGAACAAGTTCCTTATGGAAAAAGTCAGACTTATATTTGTGCCTTAAAAAAATTAATCTAAACTAACTGCAGAATAGAAACTTTTAGATAAATTCCTCTTAGCCTTTGACACTTGGTCTACATTTCCCTCATTTTCCAGGACAGGTTTTATCAATAGTGCTCTTTACTATGTGCTGGTAAATGTCTGCATAACTTATAAGCCACAGGCATCCAGGACAGAGTGAAGGAACAAGCAGTACCTGATCGAGGCATAAAATAGCAAGTGTTTGTGAAAGGTACGAGGAAGGTTTTCATGCGGCACAGTTTATCCAACTGTGAAAACATTACTTGGGATATTAGAGAGCGGGTGCTCGGAGCTCTTTTGGCTGCTGACCAGGATAAATGGTCCAAGCAGAGGAGCTGACTGCAGATTAGTTACATATAAAGAAGACACAAAGAAAAAGAGAAACATGACCCAGGAGAGAGCAGCATGTGGGTTGAGAGATTAATCAAGAATTTCCTGAGTTATTTTTCCCTGTGTCCTGCTCCTCAGTGAACTCTACTCTTTCCCTCCTTCTCTAGTAATCCCACTTTGCGTGGTTCTGTGGGTTTACACACAAAGTTGCAAATGTTATCACATCTCTTTCTTCAAGATACTCTCTGGTTTGAGGCACAATCATACAATTGCTGAGGAAAAAAACCAAACCTCGGTACAAGGAGGGCACAGAGTTCCACTCTACCACCACAGCTTTTCATTGAAAATATTATCTGAAAGTCACAGATGAAACAAACAAATATGGCTTTTCTCCTTCATGATGTCTCCCTTAATCACACTTCCACGACTTTTTCCACACTCTGAACATAATTCTTGCTCTTGCGTTTGATTCAACTGTAAGTTTGCATCTCAGATGATCTTTCTGCACTCATCAGTACTCCAGACTCACCACTGAATGCCCCCTGAGAGCTCGTCAGTCATCCCATTGCCATTCTGAGCTGTGTTCAGACAACAAACTGAATGAAATTTATTTCAGACAAAGTGGGAATGAATTTGTTTAGTGATCTTAACAGGCTGGAGAGATCTCCATGTTCCAGGATACTCATTTGTATATAAAATTTTCATCCTGTTTCGATCTGGCTGAACACTTTCATACAAAGCCAATATTTTGCCACAATCTAGTAAGGACTATTTAAAAGCACTACAACAAAATTTAATCCTAAACTCAGATGAAAGCTGACATATCCTGAAATCTATATGGAACTAGATACTCTCCTCCGCTCTTGATTTTATAAGCAAACTGCTCAGGTACAATTTAAAATACAACAATGTGAATGAAACATGGCTTACCTTTGGGTTATTTCATTGCCATATAGTAGAATGTTTTTTTGTTGCTGATAATTCCAGCAAACTGGAGACCATTCTACTTCCAACCAATCTAGTATCTCTAAAATATTAGGTATAGCACCCTTAACTGCTGAAGTAATATTGCACAGAAACCACTGGAATATAAATCTACCACAAAGACAGTTGAAGGTTTGCAGTATTCAGGACATGGTCTGCTCATCACTTTTCCCATAACAGAAATGTACAGTTGCAAGAGATCTTCCTTGCAGAACTCAGTCCTTAGTGCATGAAATGAGGCATTACCAGCTACACACAGAATGAGGTTTTGTCTGACCTTATCTCCAATTTTGAAGGATTGCAAAGCCTTAAAGGTAGCTTGGTGTGGTGATTTTTTCCCATTAAGGTACTCTTAATTGGATTTTCTACTTGTTTTTTTCTGACACCCAAGCTAAATATTCTTGTTGCAAATTAAAGAGTCGTGTTCTTATGATTTTATAGTCAGAGGACAGAGAATCAGCTCTCTAATCAGCTTATGGACATTGGAGAGTCTCACACGTAACCTGACATTTGATGACCTTTTCCACAAATCTTTAATAATTTTGACTTTGCCAAAATATGATCAAATTTTCCACTCTGCCAACTACAATATGCTTTTCCTTGGCAGCTTCTAATGTTCTGTGGAAAGTCTGATCTATTGTTTTTGCATGCAGATAAATGCAATTTATTATTGCTAACAGTTGCATGTACATTAATGATGCACTGGTATCCCCACAGTATGACATGCCATCTCCTTGCTATCCGACCTTTTCAATATTTCTACAAAGTAATTAGCAGTGTTTAACAACCTGCACTTCCACACCTGTCATCACACGCATTTCCACGTTACACTGCAGCCTATGCACAACCTCCTGCTCTGCAAAATGAACCCATCCCGTTCAAATCTTTTTCTTCATGCTATTTAATTCTTAAAACAGTATGATTGCAATGCACTTTGACCATGTCAACCATTTTCTATCATTCATTCTTGCTCTTCCTCATTTGAATATTGTTTGAGTTTGTAGAAACCATTGAAGTACTGTGACGTTTTATTAGCAGCAACACTGATTAGTGCTGCCTAGTATGTTTTTCGGTGTAGTTCTGTTTCACAGTTCTTCATGCTTACAATACATTTTTATAGATGGTTGCTTTGCCATATGCATGCTGTGCTTCACACAACCATTTTAACGTGTTGTTTTAATTACAAATAAATCTGCTCTCTGCTGGGCATTTATCACTTGTTGTTATGATAAGTTCATATATCCTAAGTAGATGTTAAGTCTTCTATTGCAAAACACTATTTTAAGATACCATTTAAAATCCACATTCCTGTGTTGCAGTAACAATGACAGAACACAAATGGAATTGGAATTCCCTCTCAGAAGGACAAGTGCAAAGGAAAATGTGTCAGTAGGACTGTCAGTATTAAACTCTACTTTAATTCCTTTACTAGAGCATTCCCTAGCTCTTCAAATTCAAATATTTGTTGTGCTCTGCAGTTCTACACCATCATGATTAATGCTTTCCTCTGTGGACCATTTTTAGTAGATTGTTATAACTTTCTCGCGTCATAATTTTATGTGGCTTTCCCAAGTGATAGACAAAGATCAACCACCCCTTCTCATTCTTTGCCAGGTTTCTACTTAGAATACTTTGATTACTCCATTCTTTCCAAACACTACATTTTTCATTTTCCAAAGATTGCTATAATAAAGATATGACTTTGTAGAAGACTGATATGAGATAAATTTTCAGCTAACTCAATTTCATAATATGTGCTAATTCTATACAAAGTTATAATTCCAGCCTAGATAAAGGCCCTATGTCTTAGTCTTAATGACAACTACAACCAAGGTTTATTCATACCTATGACAAATTCCACTTTCATAAGTGAGATTTTATTTGTTTGTTTGAAGAATTATGGAATTTGTATGGTTTTATTTGCTGTGGGGAGGGTTCACCCAACAAATCTTCATATCTACTTTTGTTATTTGGAAAGCTCATTTGAGAGCCCCAAAGGACCTTGAATTCCTTCAATATTAGAGTTTTAAGTTTTCAAGCATAGAGTTTTATTTCCAGTTACTGAAACATTTTAGGCATTAAATTATTGGTTGCTAAATACTCAACTTGAAAAAAAGAAGTTGTCCTTTATATTTACCGATGGTTTGTCGGTGAAAATTGTACATTTGAAAGGTGTAGTTCTATATTTATTTGGAGTTGGATCCACTAAACCACAAACAAATGGTTTTCTAGTCTCCTGCTTCTAGAAAATTAAATAGAAGCTTGCAATTACTTGAACTGCACACCATCTGCTGCTACGCATATCTGCACATCGTCTTCAGTAGGACTCAGAGGAGCTGGAGGAGTAGGTGTGTCTGGGAAGTCGATCAGCGTTCTTGGGGTTTAACATACTTCAGAATAACTCTCCTTGTTAGAAATATTGTTCAGTGGTATAATGAGGAATTGAGAAGCATTCATGTTATGCTCTTGAGTTCCTACTGTCAAACCTTCAGCATAAAACAACAAGAAATCTTTTCATTAATTTGTTTCATTTTGAGCAGATCTTTGGGGGAAAAAAAATTTAGTTCTCCACTGATTTTGAACTTTTTTATGGTTGTAAAAGTTAATTTTTCTTTATCTGATTAACTGTCTATGGAAAGCTGTTCAAACAGGTTCATCACTAACATATGTCAAACCACATAAAATTAGACCAAGCCGTGGCATCTGTTAGCAGCTATTTTCTTAGCTTGGAAAGCTCAGAAAAGGAAGAGCAGCACAGAAATCAGTTCTGTGAGAGAGTATTGAACACTAACTGAGCAAGTCAGAGGAATCACAGAATACTCTGAGTTGGAAGGGACACACAAGGATCATCAACTCCGAACTTAAGTGAATGGTCCATATGGGGATCAAACCCACCACCTTGGCATTATTAGTGCCGTGCTCCAACCAACTGAGCTCATCTCAGGGTAAGCATTGCCAGTGGCACAAAAAGGCAGTGAAATATCCCATCATCCCTTGAAATGCAGGTGTAGGCTCGTTTTCTGTCGATTCCTACATAAAAGCTTTTTTGCATCGCCTGTATGGTCAACTTGCCCTATGAAAACTGGAAAGAGCCACTTTTCTCTCTGTAGGGAATATTTTTTATCACAAAAATATTTTTACCCAAAAGTAAAATGTTTCAGTACCTTTTTGTAGACTCTTTACATAAAGTATGAGTTTGCTTATAATGCTAGAAAAACTGTAGACCAACATATTTTTTAAAATAAATATAAAATCCTGACATTAGCAAAGTGATTAAACACACAGTAGATGTTTGCACTCAGAGTGCACCATACTTTGGTTATTCAGTATTATTTTTGTGATATTCTTAGACCTGAATGAGGGTTTTTTCAGCATGTAAAAGTGACCTGAAATAATTTCGTTTTATTAAACTCGTTTTTAAATTAATAAATTGATACTGCACCATTACATCTGCAGTAGAACTGCAGCTCAGATCTCGCAAATATTGTATAAGTTATGGGAATTATAGGCCAGCTGGGAGTCCTATTTAGGATGATAAAGAATCAGAGCAATGTCCTTAGAGAGCAGTACAGTTATGTAGTTCATTAGAATGTTTTGAAATAACAGTTTAATTTGGATGAGAAATAATAAATTCAGATCTGGGTCAAGCATATTTTAAAGACTTGAATTCATTTTGACTTTCCCCATCTGAAAAAACAACTTAAAAATATTAACATCCATTAAAAAGTTTGATCTGTAAAATCTGCATTACCTATTGAGGATATATTGTTGTTACATGAAATTTCCAACCATTTCTAGTTTAAACACTGTATAAAATTCTGCCTCTGCCAATTAGACATGCATCAGTCCCTCAGCACAAAGCCATATTACCATGTGATGTTCTAATGCAAAAGGCACAACACATGAAAAAAACATTGGGTTTGCAGAGTGAATATTTAGTTATTCTTTAGGTTGTCATTTGTGGCTTTATGAAAGAACAAATGTTAAAAAAAAAAAAGAGAGAAAGGCGCTCTCTTGCAAGTAGAGAGGGATACAGAAGATTACAATACGACATACAACATAATCATATATTTACTGCACAAAACCAACCACAGAAATACATACATTCATTTTGAGAGTTATAGCAGATGTTCACCTATTTGAAGTGAAGGCCAACAGCTCTCCCCACCCCCATAAAGCACTGCCTAAGGGGAGAAACATCAACAACAAACCAAACAAAACCAAATAACAACATCGAAATACATACATGACTTATCCTATCTATAGACCTCAGTTCCCCAGCTCCTCAGCTTGAGGATTTGGGTTATAAGATGACCTAAAAGAGCTAAAAATATTCAGAATATGCAGGTAGCTGCTCTGTAACTTATTTCAACCAGTGCATGACAAGGGTTGTGAAAACTGCCAAGCTGCAAATAAAAGCAGGTCCCAAACTACGTTCCTTTTAAAGGTCACCTGCAAAGCAAAAAAAAGGAAGAAAAGTTGTTCTTCCCTTTGATCACCTAATGATTAGGTTATTTGCCCGTGAAATTCCAGCCAGGTTCCACTGCAGCCTGACAGGATTCACATATATATTGCCAAGAGAGAGATGCGGATGTTGGAGCCCAATGCCACGACCAGTTGTGCAATTTCGGTTGAACAGATAGAGGCTAAAATTCAGTAAACCGTGTGGAGAGGGAAAAGTAGAGGAAGGACTGCACCAGCACAGAACAGGAAATGAACCAATTCTGGTTTTAGCACGACTGTAAACTAGAAGAATTTTTGCTCACTCTCTCCATAGGTACCCTACAATCCACACACTGGCCTCGTTCCTCAGTCCTGAGTCAGTAACTCAACAAGGCTTTCCCAAGGCATGCAAGCAGTATGCAGCAGCTGAGGGAAAGCCCATTCCTGCCTCTCCTTACCACTCTTTCCCGAGTGCTCAGGCGTGCTGGAACAGGTCCCTCTGATGCCAAAGGCTCATATGCTCACACCAAAGACTGGCTACAGAAAGGACAAAACAGCCACCCCCATCACTTAATCAACAATCAACCCCAAATAATGTCATGAATTTATTTATTTATTTATTTACTTGTGAGGTGTAAAAATAAAGGGTGAGGGCCCTACTCCTACCTCCCAGCTACTCCTGTTGGATTGCTGCTTCCAAGAGTGTTGGTAAGGCCCCAGCTTCCCAGACTATTGTGTCTATATAGGAATACAAGAACAAGAATTTATGTTCTTTTCTACTTTTCTTGTTTGCCTGGATAGCTTTATGTCACTATTTTAAAGCCAGTGTGCATTCATAAGGATTGCATTACCACAAGTTTTTCCCATGTCTGCATTTATTTACTCATTTTCGCATAAGAGAAGAAGTAAATAACTTCAGAAATGGATTGGACTCAGTTCACATACTAATCATTATATACATATGTGAAGATGTAAAAAAATCCAAAAAAACTGACATAGCAGTTGCCACTATAAACAAAATAAACAGGTTCTCAGACGTGAAAACAAAACATTTACTTGAAGGAAAAAAGAGTTCTTATCTTTCAATTGTCCTTTTTTTACAACCAAATTAAACACATTTGAGGGAGGAAAAATAGAAAAATGCTCCAGTTGTAACTGGTGTTGTGGGCCACGTAGTCACAGTATGCTGTGTAATTTTCAGTTCCAGTCTTCCTTTTCCACCCACCAAAAAAGCCTTCAGTGTCTGTAATACTGCTGTTCAACTAGTTATTGAGTACATAAAATGGTGTCTTCATCATTAGAAATTAGTTTAGAGCTATCAATTGCACCACCTGAAAATCCCCTACTTTACAATTCAAGAAGATAAAATTAATTTTAATAGTAATAAACTCTTTCAGAAAAAAAAAAATCATTTTGGAGATGGTGTTCTGGGTATACTGATGGTATCCTCTTATTACTACAGATACAAGTTTGCACTCACACTTGCTAGATTCAGCTAACCTGCCACAATGAATTATTTTAAAAGTCAAGGAGCAAGCAGTTTCCATCTACAGAAGTGAATAATGATTGAATAATCTTCTTGGATGTTGCCAGTAGTAAATATCTCCAGATTTTGGCTCACACATCTTTGCCTTAATGTCTAAGGTGATGAGTAAATTCAGTTTGAAAGTTGTAGGAAATACTGGTGCTGGCAATATACTCAGTAGACTCAGCACATCCATCAACACCATGTATTTCTCCTCAAAACTGAATTATGAATTTTTGTCCCTTAGGTCTCCTACTATCCTTTTCTAAAAAAAAAGGAGTGAGAAAGATGACTGTATTTCTCTGCCTATGAATCTTTGTTCTCTGCTTTAAAAAGCTACTTTTTGTTCACCCACTCTGCATAAGATTATTATCAAGTATTTACTCTGATGGTAATGACCATGTCATATCCTTCACGAGTAATGTAAGATATTAAGCAGTTGAGTGTCTCATGGGAGTGTAAGAAATCCTGCCACCATCCATCTGCAGTTAGAGACAGCACACAGGCACGCATACCACAGCAAACCCCAACATTTGTCGTTCGGTTTTGCTCTACCTGTTATGCACGTTTTATGGTGGCAATATTTCCTCTTCAAGATGGACTGGGGGGAATTTGGAAGCAAGATGTGTGTTTCAGGTAGGGACTTACAAATTCAGATTGTGTGCACCGAGGTCTAATTTGAGAGATCTAAAATTAGAAAAGGCAATTCAGGTTTTTGATGGGGTTTTTTTGGTTGCTTGTTTTTGGTTTTTGAATTTTTTTTTTAATCACTGTTACACCTTTGACTCCAAACCTTAAATTTGCTGGTAGATATTACTTAGCCTTTGGAGGGGACGTAGATGGAGCCTGCCTTGCTTTGGCTCCTTGCAAGATCCTAATCTGTAGATAAGTGGGTGGATCAGTGCTGCCTGACCACAACAATCTCTTCATATTTTTTAATTGGCATCTGCTCTAATTAAATGTATATAAATTTCACAGAAAAGAGCTAATAAAGGATTTATAATAATGGAAGTTCTAGCATAAGGGGAAAATTACTTTCTTATAACTAAATAGTTTATACAATGAGTACAGCTTTTCTTAGGGAGGTAAATACATTTGTAAACTGTTAGGTCCAACCCCAAAATGAATCTGTCTGTGTCTCTCCCATGACACTTCTAGCGAGTGGAAAAAACATTCCAAGATAAACACAGTAGTGAATCTATGTATTCATAGTTTCTGCTAAAGCAATCACTGTAACGTGTAAACCACTGCTTTCAGACATAGGAAACATCCTGAAGCAGGTAAATTAAAAATTATTTTTATGGATTGGAAACAGTTATTGTCAGTGCACCACACATTTACATAGATTTACTTTATTTTCCCCCAGGATCAACATGCACTGTCAGATAATAAGTCCTGTGAAGACAAAATAACCTTACAGAATTCAGGCCAAGAGTTCCACCTCCTAGACTCTGTGTGCACTAACTATGGAAACTGCTGACTGAAATACTTATTTCAGTTGCCCTATAAAAAACCCCTCAAATTTACTAAAATTACTAATTTTAGTAAAACACATAAAGATACAATTACAGTCTTTGTGAGCTCATTTACATAGCTAGTATAAGTGAATTTAACAAAGAAAAATATGATTGACCAAAATTATAATTAACAATATCAGTTTCATCAAGAAGTGATAAAAACTTTATGTTGTACCTCAAAGCTGGTATTTTTTATAGAGGCAGAATAATCTTCAATAGAACCTGAGAACCACCTTGCTATCTTATATAACCCTCAGACTATACACTAATCAAAGCATGAGTGTCAAGAAATATATCTCAAAACAGTTAGAATTTCAGCATAATTTAAATTATTTTTACTCTGGGTACTGTGTAATTACGGGCTGGCAATATCACAATGTTCTGTTAAGGAGCTGCAAGGTGCCTACCTCCAGTGAGACACAGATCGTTCAAAAGCCAATGAGATATCTAAGTTTCACATCCTACTCTCTCTTGAAATGAAATCCTGCCCCCTCTGGAAGTCAAGGGGAGTTTCACTCTTGACTTTAGTAGGAAGGATTTAATCTGTAAATAAAAGAAGACTTCTTTATTGAGATCCTTGAATTTTGTATCCTGTTGGCTGATACCTTTTTAAAAAGGAAGTGAGATCTGTTCAGTCACAGTCCTTAGTTTTGCAAACCTCAGGGGGTCCAATTAGAAGTAGAGAGAAATTTAAACAGCTGTATTTTGCCACTTAACCACGGAAAACGATTTTGTACCAGACACATAAAAAAGCACATTTAATTATGACAGTGAATTTGCCAGCATGAAGGAAGTTCAAGTAGCATGGTTAAAAGTAAAGTTTTCTAATGTTGCACTGTTCAGTTTTCATGGGTTTTTACACTCTTAGCTGAACTATTCATATTAGCTAACCAGACTGTATAATAATTTATCATGATTTTCCCTTTCTAAGTAGGGAAAAAACAATACTATCTTTTTATACTTGTTCTATTCGTTTACTTTTTAGATTACTCAAACTGAAATCCAATGTATTTCACTATTTAATGACAGACATCAAACACTGAAAAAGCATTTAATGATTCCTTTTGCCAGAGTCCTTCTTAATTGCAAAAGGAACCAAGTTCAGTGCTGTTATTTAGTTACACTCTAAAACGCTTCTTGGACTCTCTACAATCATTTTAGTCTCATAGACTGGATGATGTCTCCAGCACGGCTAGTCCAGAGTCTGGATGCACGCTCTCCTGACTTTATAACAAATACTTGTCATCTGCCAAACTCAACTTGCTAGGGCTTTGTCTACACTGTAGTTGGAATGGAAAAAGCTAGGATATCCAAGCAGAGAGTTTGCTACGAAAAAAAACAACAAACCAAACTTCAGAAAGTAGACAACAAAGGCACTTAAAAGAAACCACAGACTTTTAAGGGGAAATCTCAACTGAGATGGATTTCAGAACACAACAAAAACTTAAAAAGGAATCAAACATCTTGTCATCACTTGTCAAGTGGCTCCTTTAACATGCTTGCACCTGACAGATTGCTTTCCCTCCTTCCAGGAACAAAACGACAGTACAACCTATATTAATATTTACATTGAACACGCAAAACAATTTCAGGAACCACCAGCATGGACAAGAGAGGAAAACCAGAGACTGTGATGAAGACATGGAGTAAATTTTTTGATATGATCACTAGCACAGCCTGCTCTCTGTACTGGTGCTTTTTACTTCTAAACAGGTCAGTTTGATAAAGTCAAATAGTCAATGTATTCAAATTCACTTTTCTTCAGAATGATCCCTCCAGAGTTTTTACCCCATAATTCACCTCTTCTTATCTACTTTTACTGATTTCTTTGTTGTAAAAGCTCCTCCAACCATTATGCCAAAGTGCAGTCCAGCAAATGTGGTGATTCCTGACATGTGTGAAAATTTACATAAAATGTCTCATGTTGATTAATTTAATTATTTTTCTAAATGAGAAAACCAGGAGCTAGCATTGGACATTTTCTGCCAAGAGAGAATCTGACTCCCTGGAGTAAGTTTTCATGAGAAAAAAGCACAGCCAGCTCAAAGTCAAGCATTAGATGAAAACAGATAACCTCTCCCGCAGAAAAATTATAAAACTCTTCTATCACTTCCCTCATGTCGGAAGATAAGAGCTGGAAATCAGCAGCGCTAAGTACAGTGGCCAAGTGTGTCATTTTCAGTATAGACTGTTGAACTGCTACTTTTGCATGTCTCTCTGCAGTCTGATGTGGACAAAGCACAGCTGCCAAGCGTGCAGCGCTGGGACAAAGCAGAAATAATGAAGTGTTACAGCCCAATAGGGAATGTAGGTTAAGGGTTTAAACAGGCAAAAAGTGTGAAGGGCTGATGTGGAGCAGTCCAGCTGCCAGAAAAAGGAATAGGCAAGAGGGAAAGGTACCTGCAGTAATCATGTCAGAAGAGGCTACCCAGGCCTACAATGAGGACACTGGCCAGTCATTTATTAGTATTTTGAAATCTGATCTCAGTTTAAACTTCAGGAAAGCCAAACTAACAAATTCTGTTCACTGGATTGAACAGTGAATATGAAAACACTGAAGTTATCTGGAAAAAGACAGTGTGGGGCTGTGGATATGCCACAGGAAACTTTTAATGATGGCAGTAAAATAATAATTAAAAAAACCCAAACAAATAAAAAAACCCCACCAACAATAAAATGCGTCAATGTATGTTTATAAAACTGCAAGAGTTAGTTACATCCTAAAAAAAGCGATGACCTAAAATTATTCAACCACCTCTCAAGATAATAATAATAATGCAGATCCAGTATAAGATAGTTAAAAGAATGAAAAACTGTTTACAATAACATCTCTAAAGATAGCAAGACAAGGGGTATGACAATATTTTTCTTTGGATCATTTAATCTGTGGAATTATTTCCTTTCTTCCTGTTAGAAATATAATACTGAACTGAATGAACCCTGATGAAGAACCGAAAGCAAAGGAAGCAGGAAGGAAAGTAAGATCCCAAAGGTAAATGAGTGTAATATGGAAGGAAAATACAAGATTTAGATCTACAATATTACTCTCCAGTCAACTAAAGAAAATGCAGCCTTTTTTTTCTACCTCTATTACCCTCCCCACAGCCCTAAGATTTTAACTGGGTTCCTGATAAGCAAAAAAGGTTGACCCATTTGAAGAATGCATTAAAGAATATGAAGTTACTGAAACTCAGCATTAAAAAGGTTCTTTTGCCTAAGAGTGGCAGCTGGTAAGAGCACTAAAAAACATCACTAAAAAGTTTAGGAACAGAGAGGATGGCACATGAAAGTGAGCAAGACTGAAAAATAAAGCAAATGTGGTACTGCAAAATTCTCTTGCCTCATTTCAAAAGCATAATGACCCAAAGTCAGAGACTAATGTCAGGTTTAGGGCACCGGAGTGGCACTTGCTAAACACACCATAACATTTCAATGCTTGGGCTTTAGAGAGCTCAGATACCCTAGATCATCCTGCTCTGCTGTGAATTCCAGGAGAAAAAAAACAGTATTTGCTGCAGAAGTAACAAGAGGGCAGCTTGCCAGATTAACTTTTAGAAACACTGGGGTAAAGATAAACAAGGCAACAAAAAAAGCCAAATATCATTTGAAAGCTAGGATCTTGTAAAGATATAACTAAAGTACTTCGGATTTTTGAGCCTAGTAGTGGGCTAGAAAAATACTCCCTTGTTACACTAAAGCTAAAGATGGAATTGGTTCAATTGGCTGCTGTAAAGGCATATCAAGAAACCATTTTTTTAGTGGGCATTATTTTCATATGTTGGCATCTGCATTCATCTCTCAAAATGAACAGGGTGGGACCATAGACACACGTAAGAGATTGATTACTCTAATTAGAAGGGTACCTATGATTAAAAGTGTGATATAAAAACAAACAAACAAACAATAAAAACCATAAATATCAGCTGCTGAGAGCCATCCAATAGGTAGGTATTATTACAAGAGTAATTCAAACATTTTGCTGCTATACTGAAAGATCAGAGGTGTGAGTCCTCTCTGTTCATCTTTCAGATCTTCCAAACAGCTCAGCACACAGAAATTGTCTGCTTTTAACATTGTTTCCAGATGTACTCTTGGCCAGCTTTCATCTTCTATTTGGACTGATATGAATGACCTGAACCTTGGGAACACAATTATACTCTGGGACAAAAAAAGTTATTTTCTGCAAATAAAGAACAAAAATTTGCAAGGCAAAGATATGTGGTGACTTAACATCTAAGTTGCTCTTCACCCCAGAAGAGAGGGCCAAGGAAGTTTTGATTACTCCACCCATATTTGAGTTTCTATGTATGAACACACTCCAATATATTCAAGGAGTTAATTAGACGGTTTCTGATTCAGTCTTACAGCACCGAGTGTCCATTGATTTACAGATTAACAATTGTCATTATCATATTTTTTTTGGAGAAAAATAGACTAATTGGAAAAAATGTATTTTAGCCAAATAATTAAGTCAAAGCTACAGAATTTGCATTTCAGCAGTGGTGACTAATCCCTCTGGTAGGGCCGGCAGGACATCCTCAAGTATTAGTATTTGGAGTGTAAGCCTAGAAAGACGCCAGTGTGTGTGACACAGCTGGGCTGTGTGTGACACTGCTGGGCTCTGTGTAGTGGAATCAATATGCAACAGATCTGCCCAGAGTCTGCTTTCAGCCTGATGCCTTAGGTTTTAACTTTTATATTTTTCAAATTCTGTATTGCCTAGTGTGTAACTCTGAAGTTTCTTGTAGCTCGTTAGCTGCTTTCCTAGTCCAGATGGACACAACAAAGCTTCTCTGAGCTTGCTATTCAAGGACGCTCAGACTGTCCCAGGCCCAAAGGTGTAAGCTACGGCCGCGAGAGAGGTGGAGAAATTGAAGAAATTACATCATTAGCTAAAGTTTTAATTGGTGAATTTATGCTGATATGCAAATGGACCAAACCCATAAAAGTGTGAAGAACTCGTGACTCGTCGTCCATCTTGGGGTCCATTTTGGAAGCAGCCTCTGGCTCCCCAGGGTGTGCCTTTGAAGGCCTTTCAAATAAATACCTACCTTTATTCCCTTACTCCTGTCTAGTCTCTGTTTCTAGGTAGCCACTCAAGGCATCAAGCCCATACTAAAAACTCTTTGGCCCAAGAGTGGCGGAGGCTGGAAACAGACTGCCAGAGCCAAGACAAGTAAATATGGCCAGTTCCCAAGAGCTGTCATTCCCCAGAGCCCCATGGCTGCCTTCTGGCCAGCCTGCTGCCTCCTCAAAGCCAGACCTGCAGCCAGTACTTGACAGGAGGGGACTGCTGGCTTCCCAGGAATAAGCAACACTTAGTGTATCACAGATCCCAGGAGTTATCCCACTGATCCACAAAGACTCCACGAGCTGTAGTTTAAGCAATACTGCTTTTGACTATTCAAATTTCAAGCAGCTGGACTTCATCTTCCAATGAACTACTAAGCTGAGAAGTCTGCTGTTAGTTTGGTGGGAGAATCTCTTTTGGATCAAATGGAAAAGCTGCTATTATAGCACAAGGAACTCTCTGGGGACCTCACATCACATACCAGCTACATATCCTCCATCTAATAAAAAGTATTTCATCACTATACAAAAACCATGTCACTGAACAGAACGGCACAATTCCAACTGCTAACCAGTTTGATGTCAGCCAGATCAGTCCAATAAAGAAGAGAAATCTGGACAACACAATGCTCATTTAGCAGTGTCCCAAGCCTTACCAGTGTGTTTTCATCACTGAGTTTATTTCTACCATTCATATTACACTCACCATTTTGCAACTACCTTTATTTTATGCCTTTTACTGTATTGATTATTTGGGCAATGCTTCAATTTGGGCAATCCTTCAAGCTACACTAGGATGTATGAATGGATGAATTTCTTTTGAGACACTTGGTTCACTAGGAGAATAAAATGCTGGGAAAAGGCTTCATCTTGCTGGTGGATACTGAGCTGTTTTTCAGTGTGAGTGCTCACTGGGAAGAAATCAGTCCCTGTTATCACTGAAACCAGCAATGTTGCAGTGAGCTCAGAGGCAGTTTTTCTCTCTTCTCTATAAGAATTATTTTTATAAGATAAAATTACTTCCTACTTTTGATGCTGAGTCTGAGTCTGTGAGTCTGTTCTTCATGGAAGAACCCTACATGTGCAGCTCATAGAAAATCATAACTCTTTAGATCACTTTCTGCAATTCCTAGCTTCCCTTGCAGATGACTAAATATGAATTCAGTGTTACATAAACATCTAAAATGAACCCTCCTCATCATTCATAAGTGGGATATTAAAATCACTTGACATTTTAAGTTAAGGTGCAATACACTAGCTTTTTGAAAATTAACTTGAAAAGGAACAATTTTTTTTTTACTGTAAATAGATCAAATTTGCTTATTCAAGCAATTATCCTATCTATCACTGACTTTCATTTATTCAAGCAAAAGTGTTGCTCCTTCCAGTGAAAGGCCACTATGAGTTCAAATATATTTCATGTCTCATTTTAACAATTGATGTTTTCTTTACCTAAGGGCAAACATTAACATTTGAACACCATAAATTTAGTCTCCAAGCAGCAATACTATTTAGTTCACTAAGAAAATGCACAGAATCTGTTTTTCTAAGAAATTGAAAAAAAAATCAGTTTAGATAAAATAGCTGCTGAAAGTGAGCATCATTATTCAACTTTCTGTTACAAACACAGGCAGTATTGCATTGCTCAGGTAGAATATGAGAACAGCTTTCCCTTCTAATATCTGATTTCTGCACCAAAATAATTTTTCCCTTCTGGAGAAGGTAAAGCTGAAAAAACATGAGTTCTCCCACCAGTGGGAATCTCTGTCCCATCAAGCAAGAGGTCAGCAGTTTACAGCTGTGGAGTCAAGTATGGCTCTTTCAGAAATACCTCTTAATCATTTTTTTTGTTTGTTGTTTGGCTTTTTGGTTGTTTTGGTTTTGCAGTGGAGGGGGAGTGGAGAAAGTCTTGTTGGGATGGGTAACAATATTTTCAAAAGTCGAACAAACAGTTGTGTCACCACATGGAATTGTACATTTATCTCATTTTCTTGATGTGTTCTAAGACAACCTTTCATATCCACCACATCTCTGCCCCAAGAGAAGTTCAGCAGATGTTTGAGAGTCCAAAGATTTGCCACAGCAGTGCCCTTCTGACCAAACAGAGACTTGTGACAACTGAGGTCACACACCAGCCGGGAACCACAGCGTTTTACCTGGCTGTCTGAACCACTGTTGCTGAAAATAAAAGCATAAAAGAGAAGCAGAGGCCAGTGCTTTAAATTGATAGTCTCCTGCCCATGCAGCTGGGGTGCTTATTTTGGTTTGTCTTTAGAAATGAAATAGGCTGATATGTTTGCAGTAGATGGGGAATCAAACACACTAGACCAAAAAGTCAAAGTGAGTTGGATAAGTAAACAAAATATATCAAAGGAACTTAACTCCTTGGCAGTGGTAACAGTGGATTCCAGTGGAGCTTGTGTCTGGAAAATTGGACTCCAGGGCCCAAAGGGATTAATTTTTCAAATTTATTTTACTTTCCTGTTGAAGATTTGGAACTTTGTACTCTTAGGTCTTCCACTCATTTTCTTTCTCCCTCTAAGAACTGGAGAGCAGGTCAGGGAAAAAAAAATTGAAAATATGTACTAATTACACAGTAGGTTGAAAGACTTGCTTTCAACTTGGTACTATAAATAGGAAAACAAACAGAGCTATTGACATGAGTCACTATCAGAAAGGAAATTATTTCTCTGATTATTCCACATATTAATAATATTTTTCTACAATTGTATTTTAAATTCATAAAGTTACTACAATATATAATGAGGTAACAATTTTGTCACATTACTGTTATGAAATGCTATTTCACAGCATTGTAAGACTACTTACAAACACCCCAAAAAAGAGAATGTGAGAACTTACATACTGTGAGGCCATTTACTAACAAGGACCTGATAATAATGTCCTTCTGGAACACAGAGCATTGTTTTGGGAAACCAGTAATCTTTAATTCAAACTATAAATTACAATGACTCTTGGCATTCCATCAAAGTGAAGTCTTTGCAAGCATAGCTATTTTAGTTTTTTCTCTTGCATCATTAAAAGAAACAAACTCTGGATCCTCTGCACAAAAGCTAATCGGAAGAAACGTGACAACTTTCAGATTAATGATTTTAGAGAAATGCCCAAGGCTTCCAGTATGCTTTTTAGTCTTTTATTTGAATGTCTGGGCTTCCTTGAGCCTAAGCGAGTCTCACTTTTAAAGTGGAGTTTTACTGCTAAAAACCCTCTCTAGTAATTTTATAGAATCATAAAACAGTTTGGATTGGAAGAAATCTTAAAGATCATCTTGTTCAAATCCCCCTGCCATGGGCAGGGACACCTTCCACCAGACCAGGTTTTTAGTGGGCAAAACCAGAGAAAGTAGCTAGAATACCAAAAGAAATGTTTCTCTCTGATGACTTCATTCAGCTCATCTAAAGCAAAGTGAAAAATCTTCATTTATTTCATTATATCCTCAATGCAGCTCTAAATGAGTTCAAGTTAGCAGATAAATGTCAGGTACTATTACTGCAGAGCAAAAACAGTCAAACCCAAATCCTACAGCTGACTCGTGCATATTTGCATTTTTTTAACTAAAGTACAGTTTTTAACCCAAGTTCAGTGAAACTGTTCATCTGTTTGTAGACAGATCCTTCCTCATTAAGAGGTATTTTAAGGTAACACACATCATTACATTATGCCAATTCTCTGTGGCAGACATAATTTGTTCTGATTTGACTGAAATTTTAATCAGCTGCCAGGAGAGCAAGTCCTTCACTGGTGGCATTCAAACCCAGCTCTAATACACGAGCTGCCTTGGGAATTAGAGCTGACATTATTGTTACAGCTCTGAATGCACATACAATGCATTTTTATCTTACACAGCTGAAAAAACAGTTTTCTATGCCTTGAAAATTAATAGAGAGTAATCTTATTAAACAGCTACAAACTGTATTTACACATAAATGAGTGAAGTGCTACATGTAGATAAGCAACCACTTGAATTTAGCTGAGAGGCATTCAGAACAGCAATTACATAAAAAATCAGGAATTTAACATAAACCAAACAGTTTGAGAAAGTTTTATTTGAAGGCAACATATCCTGTTTGGGGTACAGAGAGGGATGCCTGACACAACACAAAATGAAATTCTTCCATCCTACAGAGCACGAATAAAGACTTCTCCAGAAGGTTGTATCACACTCTGGGCATCCCACTTCTTGTGAAATGTGTGGGGACAATCAGGAATGGAGAAAAAGTGCAAGCTTTTCAGGTGTGCAGAACATTTGAAAGAACTGGATTTATTCTCTAAAGGGCAGACTAAGGAAAGGTAAGAGTGAAGCACTCTAAAACACACAAACAAACAAGGCAGGAAGTTGCTCTTCATATTAAAAATAAGACCAGATAGCTCATTTTCAATCTGCAGCAGGAGAATTTTTTACCTGTACAGCCAATGACACTGACAAAAAAGATTGTGTGGTATGTTCAGAACTCACAGTTTTCCTTCCTTGGAACAGAGACAAACTTCAGTGCTCTAGGTTCCCAAAGCCTTACTTGTCGTGAACCTCATAAAATGAGATTGTACTCAATGGTGTGCAAGCCGTAGATAATGTAAACACAGACACACCTGTAGGTATGGAAAGTATTCTCCTGAGCAACCTCAAAGCTACTATATAGCTACTTCTTCGGAAAATGTAACTTGCAACTCAAGCCTAAGTAGGGTTTCATCAATTTAAGACAGAATCAAATAAACTCACACTGCCTCAGCACACTACAATGGTATTGAAGTAATTGCTAATTTACCCCCTGCTTGAAATATAACTCAGCAAGAACAGTGAATTACTCCACTTTTAAGTCTGTATTCCCTTAAGTCTAGGATAATAGCATAATTTAGTTTGGAAAGGACATCCAGAGATCATTTAGTCAAACCCTGTGCTTGAAAGAGGACTAATTAGATCAGGTTGCTCAAGGCCTCGTACAGTTGAATCTTGACCATAGCCCAGGAGACAGATCCCAACACAAATCTGGACTGAATATTCCACTATTCAACTATTATTGGGCTTTTTTATTTGGCTTCATTTGCTTTTCTTATTTTGAGAGATGTTACAAAAGAATATGTCTATATTCTTAAACTTGCCTTCAGGGGAGTTAACAGTGAACATCAAGAGATGTGTCAAAAACACTGCTAAGGTAGTTTTACCAGGCTCATCGTCACAGTTTTACAAAAAACCCTGCAAATGCTTGATGAATTATTCATAAATGGGTGTTTCAGTGGGTAAGTATGACCAGGTTTGTTCTGCAGTAAGAATCATGTTAAGCTTTCCTGGGTTTTGCAAGTCTAATTTTTCAAAAATATATTGCTTTAAATATATTTATTAGTCATTGCTGCTAAAGCAGTCTAGAAGCAATGAGATTCTCTCACATATTAAATATACATATTTTTTTCTCAGTATTTGTCAAACTTATTTGGGTACTGACTGTTATATCATACAACTACCCCCAAACTGAATTATGGGACCCTTAAACACTACTGGAAAGATGCACTTGAACTTCCAATCAGAGTCTGGCATGAAAATGGCAGTCCAGGAATTTTTAAATCTAAGCTTTTATACTGCACAACCAGAGGATTTGTGAAACAAAATCCAGTTTTGTTTCCAAATTCACATCTGAAACTTCTGCTTGATTGTTGAAGATGATCATGGTTAAGTGTCCTGTGCATGCCTCTGTGGCTTATCACCAGAAGTTACAGGGCTGTGTCAGCCTGACACTTACCCCATTTCTTGGCCTGGTTAACATATTTCACACCTGCTGCCCAAGTACATGCATAGCCTGAATGTTCTATAACCAGTGCCCACCTATACTCCTGACTAAAGAGGTATTTTCTGCTTTGTCTCTGAATTCTCATCTTTCCATAACCTCAAAAAGTAGAGTCCTGTAAAGGTAAAAAATAATAGAATATACACCAGCTTCATTGTCTGCCATCTTTAAGAACAAATATAATTATTAAGGAAAAAAAAAAGAAAAACAAATGAACACCCCCCACAAACTCACAGTTAAGCCCTGATAAGATTTTGTCACTGAGTTTATGTCATACCAAGCACATTATAAAGCCATTCTAAAAGGTAAAGTATGGATTCTCCTGTGTTCTCACAGGTGGGAATCATGAGGACATGGGGACATATGTGCAGGAACTAAATAATCTTCATTCCTTCCTGAAATTCTTAAATCTTTAATCGTATTCTAAAGAGAAAAATTAAGAACAGTTAGGTCATATGCTTAGTCTTTCTAAAATGTCTAGCTTAGTGTTTGTTGCAGCAAGGTACACTACGCTTCTTAGAAATACTTGATACAGCCATGCAGCAAGCTGTGGAAATTGGTTTTTAAGTACCAGATTTCGTTCATACGTTTTTCTTTCAGTGATTTATTTACAGCAGTTGAAAGATACAGGAGTGGTTTTGCAGTAATGAAAATTCCATTTCTTGTAGCACTTGTGTCTTGGCTCCAGAGCTGCTGATTTGCTCCAAAATATATTACATAATAAAATGGAATTTCCAGACAGAAGTCAGTACTTTGAAGCTAGATATATATCAGGGAAAACCTCTTCTACACGTTGGCTGCTAATTATATGCTAGTGGTTCTTGACAGAAATACTTTCTGGATTACATTTATTTTTTTGTTCCCATAAAGACATTTAGAGAAGACTCTATAGCATACTTCCATTTTATTTTCCACACAAATCTATCCATTTTTTACTGGGACAAAGTGAGACTTTATAATGAGCAAGTAAATTCAGACTCCAGTTGGAATTTATTTTTTTTACATTTTTTCTTAAAGTTGACAATTCGAGGTTTAAAATGCGATTTCTGAGGAAGGCATACACCAGAAATAGCAGAAGAAGCAGAACAACCTGCCAGAATAAGCTAATATTTGATGGTGGAGCAAGGAAGAATTACCATTTCTAAGGAAAGATGGTGTAGTATTCAAACTTAAATACTGGATCCATGTGAAATTCAAGATTATAAACAAGTGATCTACTAATTCTTTGCGTAACTTAATCAAATTTTGTATATGGAATGCATCTACAGTTCAGGGGAAAAAGTGGAAAGAAGTCCCAATTTTATTTAAAAGGAAAAAAGCCATTAAGCTTTCAAAAAAAACCAGTTATATTGATCACAGAAAGTACACTATTTTTTAAAATATGTCCCAGTGGATATTTTAATAAGCAACATGAAAAAGCTTGAACAAATTAGAATAAGGTCAACATAAATCATTACGTAATGATCTAATTAACTGTATGAAATATGTAGGTAAAATACAGTAGCCTATATTCACTATAGAACATCATCTAGTGAAATCACAGATGTTCCAAACGAAGAGGAAGATCAAATCATAAACTTGTGTAATCAGATTCTTTCTGTGTGAGACACAAGCTTAGCACCATATCCTACACTTTACTAAGGGGATGAGAGGCTGGAATGCTGAGAAGTGAATAAAGAACATATAGCCAGTCCACTCCCTTACATTCTTTCTCAGGAAAAGCAGATAAATCAGACTATTCTAATTCAGGCCTTGTCTAACAGCTGATTTAAAATATACTTTCAAAATTAATTTAGAAGACAAATATGTATTGATCAATGCACATTCATCCATATTCTTGATTAGACTAAACCTCCAGCTGTTCTAAATACAGAGATTGGACCAATTTCTATCTCTTTGACTAAAGTATTTTCTCAAGTGATAATAATCTCCCTCCTTTTATTTGTATTTGGTAAAGAAACTCCATCCTGTTTGTCAAAATACCACCACTTGGAAAGCCATACAAATCCTAGGCATAAAATGCAATAGAAACATATTTAAAATAATAAATATATCTAATTTTTAGTAGAGTTTAGCTAAGTAATTTTTCTGGAGATAAAATGCCAGTATTGCAACGCAAGGAGTAAATGAAAGGGGTCAATCTGGAAAAAATGATAAATCAAGTGACCATGTACACAAATGATGCAGTTCTTTTGTGCTTTATCCTCACCTGTGTTAAGCCAGACCCTCGGTGTTCCTGCCACCACGGGCAGTGTTTGCAGAGCCCCGGGCAGGGCCAGGCTGGTGAGTGCCCAGGAACAGCCTGTGTGCAGCCCAGGCCCTGGCACAGCCCCAGGGCAGCAGCCCAGGCTCAGAGAGGTGCTCAGAGCCACGGCGCCAGCACCACAGTTAATACTCCACAGGATTTGTGCTTTGCCCAGGAAACTTCCACTCTCCATGACAGGGTTAATCTTTTCGAAGAAGAAATTTTACATTTTGGAAGGTCGTTTGCTGGTGTGTTGGTTGGCCTGGGGGTTTTTTATTTTGTTTTGGTTTGAGGCTTTAAAATAAATCTTTCAAACAAATGCCAGAGGAAACAATTCGTCCTTATGAGTCTCCTTCCTTAAGTCTTGTCACTCTCACCCACCTTTCAGTTATCTTTCCAGACACCATCCTCACCACAATCAACTTCTAGCTCTCCTATCCTGCAGTGAGATACTGACAACTGCAATTTAATTAAGAGATCAAGCTACAGCTGGATGTACATGGCAGCTTTGAAATAAACAAGGAGGACATTTTTCTAGCTATCACTTTTCAAGCACATACAGGGTTTACTTTTGCAATACTTTAAGATTTTCCATAAACACAGGCTACCTTGAGGTCTTTTTGTATGAAACTAAGGCCTCATATTAGTGAAAACGGAGCTTTTCACAATAATTATTAACAGCTCTATTTAGTACTCTGATTGGGTTTGGAAAGATTCTTTTTTTAAACCAACCAGAATCCTGGATCTCCTTTCCCCAAAAGTGGAAAGACTATTTTTAACCTATTCCAACTCCAATACCTCTTCACATCTGAAAAAGACATTGAGCAGCCTACATGGTGTTCCCCCAAAAAAAGTGGATTTTAAACATATTTATAGGACCCAAATGTTTCATTCAAAACAGTATTAAAAGGTAAAAAAAGCCCACAAACCCAGAGATTTTCCATACATGTTCCCAAACTTTCGCTCTTCTTCTACAGTAAAGCTCTGCTGGAAGAGTAGTGGACAGATAATAGAAGTCCATATACTTCATATTTGGTCATTACTTTAAAAACTGAACTGAGAAAGTGGCATCTTATTTTGTGAAATCTCCAAACACCCCAGAAGGAAGAAGAGTCACCACTTCCTCCCTGGCCTTTTTAAATTTTCCTGTTCCCCGGAGTTCACTCCGTAGACCTCCAATCTACAGCTGGCATAATGTTCCCTTGTTAGAAGTAAGTAAAGACATTTCACAGATGTAGTGTAAAAATAAAATTTTACTTCCTTGTGAATGAGACAGAGGTGACCTTGCCAGTGGGTGAGGTAGAGCAAGCTGTAAGAACCTTAGTGGAACAGCTACTGAATTACACACCTTCACATCCTTTACCTGCAGCTGCAGGGAGCATGGCTATTCAGGAATCTGGAATGGGCACGGGTGTTTTGCTGGAGGTAGGAGTCTGCTTAGACCTCACCTGAAGTTAGTCCTCACCTCTGTGTTACCTCTGGCACTTAAATTAGCTGGACATTACAAGGGGAGTCAACAGCCCGTTGCCAAACCCCTAGCAAAAAAATGAGTAAACAAAAGGAGCAAAAGAATAGTATTTTCAGAGTATTTTCGAGGCAGTTAAAAAATTATCACAAGGCAGAATCTGGCAAAATACAGATTTGGATCATGATGGTTTTTCAGACCCGCAAAAGCAAGCTGTAAGTATAAATGAGGGAACGAGGAAAATAGACAGCTGTGAAAGGAGGAAACAAATCCCCTAGATACTGAAGAAGGGGGAAAATATAAGAATGCCTTATTTCTTAATTTAAGAAACATTAAGACTAGACATGAAAGAAAAGGTAACTGAGTACAATCACACATGACTCCATAGTTATTCCCCAAAATTACACAAAGCTTCCCTCAGAGCAAGTTCTAGGACCCGTCTTGAACCTCAGGAGTAATTAATTTTTAATAGGCCTGATTTCTTTTGGATTACCTCTGAAATCAGGGATTAAGAATTATATGGCCCGTACTCAACTCATTCAAGAATTTTTCCCCTCAGAAAAGTAAGAAATAAAGCTGAGATAACTTCTTGCTATAGTGTTACCTGTTGCTTTTTTAAGTAGTGGTTGTTTGGTTTGTTTAAGTAGTGCAACAGATTCCAGAGATTTTGTTTAGTCTACAGACCATCTTCTGAGCAAGCACACATGCCAATAATTAGCTGAATATCTACTGTGTGCCAGAGGCTGTAAGAAGAAAAAGAATCAATCAGCTGACTGTAACAAATAGAATAATAATATGAAACAAGGAAAAATATATAATAATATTTGCAAATAGATATTTTATGGTTATGAATCAATATTTTTTGCATTCTGAATTCATCATGATCTCCACTAAATATTTCTCAAAATGCCCAAGAGGCAAAATATTCAAAGGGCCTAAGGAAAGCAGGTGCCTTAATCAGGTTTGAAAATGTGACTTTATTTAGTTGGTTAGCTGGATACTTTTGAAATTTTATTCTGTCGTCTGTATTTAAGGCACATCCCACTGGCAACTCCATTAACATCTTATACTTCAAGTAAAACCACTTTAGGTAAGTAGTCAAACTCCCTCATATTCTGTAGTGTCCAGAAGACATACCAATTCTTTGTGATTTCATGTGAAAATCATGTATACTCACATCTTTTGGATGTGAGTACGTACAAGACAGGTCACTCAAAGGTACCACCAGCAGAACACAGATTCTACGAAATACAAAGTTATCATGGGTACTCCAAACTCCGGTTTCATATCATCTCCTACTTAGTGACTTCATCCCAACTTCACAGGTCAGGTTTGGAGTCCTGCACATACTGTAACTTCCAGGAACTTATCTACAAAGCTCTCATTTCAGCTTCACTTAATACTCATGAATTGCATTACTCAGAATGAGTCAAGCAGACGTGTATATAACCTCATAATTTGCTGATTTACCTTCCCATTTCCTTTTTTCCCTTTCAGCTACCTTTGAGCAAGCCTGTTAGTCCCCCTTTTGTCTTTCCAGAATCGCACTTGTAAGGAACATTAAAATCAACAATACCCTCACCAGCTTCATCCCGGTGTCACAATGGTTCAGTTCAGTTCTTAGGTAGAAGTCCCTTTTCCAACATAACTGCTTTATTTAAGATGTAATTAGAAGCATGAGGCAGCTTTTCCCAGTTAATTCTGAAGCATCTGGCATTGACCACTACTTGCCTTCTGTATGTCGATGTATGTGTTCGCAGAATTACAACCAGACTAAGATAATCCTTGACCAAGAAAATGCCAAATTTGCATTCCAGAATCCATAAGAAATCTACATCTACTTCACTGCACAGGCATCCTCATCCCCTCATGGACCTCTGTCTCTATTATTATGAAAAAATAAATTAAACCAAAGGCAGCAAGTAATAAAACCAGTGGATGGATGACAGAGTAGCCTGCTAGTGACATTCCTTTGCCTCTGCTCCATTCTGTCTTCTGTCACATTAATTTATGCAAGCAGTGACAAGAAGTAGAAGAAAAAGCATATAACCAGCATCCATCACATCTGACACAAATATTTTAGTTATAGTAGGCACTGAAAGAGGGAATTTACAAACTTGAAGTATATTTTTAAGCTTCATCTCTTTTGCTGTGGAGTATACTCCAAAGAAAACAGTTTGCTCCACTAAATAGCTTATCATGCACACCTGAAGTTAATTCCTACCACCACATGTTCCCCATTAATTCTTCAATCAGTTAATGAGTTCCAATTAAGAACTGTCCAAAAATACAAAGAGGGGAGGTGACACTAGTGCAGAGCCCAGACCTAACCACAGACAGCCATGGCTGCTCAGTGCTGTCCCTCTCATGCCTGGCAGAGCTGTGGGAAGCTGGCACAGTTGTCCCCACTGTTCCTGAGAGGCTCAGGCAGTCCCACTGTCCCTCTCATGCCTGGCAGAGCTGTGGGAAGCTGGCACAGTTGTCCCCACTGTTCCTGAGAGGTTCAGCCAGTCCCAGTGAGGGGATCCCTCTGCCTGGCTCCACTACTGCCCACCTTGCCAGCCAGCCGTGCCACCTCCCTGTCCTCCCCAGCACCCTGCTGGGTCTGCCAGACAACTTGAGGTCAGTCTCCAGTTTTGTTAATGAACCAAATCATAAATATGTAAAAGGTAGGAAAAATCCCAGGCTGCTGATTTTGGTTTATATTCAGTTAGGGGCAGGAGTTGATGCCCCCTCTGAGGCATCAGAATCTTGCTGAAGGTTATTCACACATGTTATTTTCCCAGACTTGGTGCTGTTCATCCAAATCACACAACAAAGACACAAATTGTCCACCTCATCTATTCCCTTCTGCACTTTCCCTTCTGAAAGTTCCATTTAGTTCTCAGCAGGTTTTTATGGGCAGGAATTAAAAATGTTCCTAGGAAAGTCGCAAGCTCACATCTGTACCAGGTGTCTGAGGGGCAGCTCCATAACACTCCACAGCCAGGCATACCTGAGCCCTTGGGGAAGCTGCTGGTGCCTCTCTGAAAGAGTATTTAAGGGGAAAACACCACAGAGGCAGTGAGCAGTGAGGAAAAAAGTGTGATAAACAGGGCTGCAACTCCCGAGGTCAGAGGAGGAGGCACTCCAGACACTCACCAGTGTGGCTGAATATTGATTCTTGACACTGCTTTTTACCATTGACTTTGCCAATACATTATGAAGAAATCATAAGAGGGTCATTGCCAGCACCCCTGCAAAGTGCCACGGTGGCAATACCAGGGAAACCTCACTGAGGCACTGACCTTTGTCAGACTGCTGTAGATCTCTGCTTCCCTCTCTCCATGCACAGAAAATTCTGCACACCTGGCCCTGTCCCCTGCACACGTTCCTCTTATAACCTGAGCCTCAGTCTCTCTCTCATGTGCCATCCACACTTACTCATCTCCTCTGTGGGTGGTGGTGTCAGCATTTTGAGATGCCTGGAGAAGTAAATTACAAGTTCAGTTCTGCCATTTCAAAGACTGCTAGCCTTGCAGATCTTGCTGTGTTCCTGCATCTGTTTGTGCGCTCACACAAGTGCAAGGTGTGGAGTTGGGGGTGACAGACCAGTCAGAAGAGAAACACAAGAAAAGGAACCTAGAACAACCTTCCAGAAAAGGATCACACAAACATTTTCTCAGTATAAACTGTTAAGTTCTCAATAATAATTAAAAAAACCTCAAACGAATCAAAACAGAACCCCCAACAAAGCAACACAGAAAATTCATTCCTTTCCCAGCAGGCTTTATTATCTCAAAGATAGAGATTGGGTTGAATTCAACTACTGAGTTAATAAATCTCTAATTTAAATAATTTATTTTTGAACAGCAGATTAAGTAATGATATTTCCATAACCTGTACTATGCATACTATACAACTTCTCATTGCATATAAACAAAAAGTTTTTTATTTTTAACTTAATGTTATCCTTTTTATGAGATAAATTGCTAACATCCTCTTGATAAGTAAGTTCTGTGATATAAAGGTATGAGGTAAATAACTATCCAGTCCAATTATGGCATATTTCTTAGCTATACCACAGGTAAGCTATAAACTATGTTTATCTGTTTGGCATTCTGTTTATCCTTGTGGGAGATCCAGTATCTGCCATCTCTGCTTGTCTGTCAAATCCTCTCAGCTGCTCCTGGTATGTGCTTGCCAGAGACGTCTTGTGTGCTGTGCCCTGCTGAGGCTCCCTCCTCCTCTGCCCCAGGCTGGCTTCCAACTTGAGCCTGACTCTGCCAGCTGGAGATCTGCCTGAGCAGCTCTGTTTTGTTACTGGTCAATGTCCATTAATAATGCCACTTCACATCATCTCACTAATCCAAACGCCATCATTACTTAAATGAAACACAATCAAGACCTAATAGCAGGCCACCCTTATGCTGCTGGACAAGTCAAAGCCAAGTCAAGGGAAAAAAAAAAATCAACCTAAGGAAAAACCTGCAGCAATAACTACAAATAGAATTTACCTATGTTTGGATATAAGAAACACAAAACAAACTTAGCAGGATAAGATCCATTCCCTCCTAATGAAGTTTCTAATGGCCAAACTTTTTATTCATGCTGATGTGAGTCTTCGGCAACTCTACTCTTTTCCCAGATAGCCATTCTGGATTTGCCCTACTGGAGCCAAGATCAGCATGTGGCCTCTGAACTCCATTCTCTTGCTTAAAAGCAGCTGATATGAAGTATTCAGTTATTTTATTTTAGGCTTTCCAACTTTCTATTAAATCTTTTGGGTTAGGGGCAGATTTATTCTTTGGATTTCACTTAAGTTACTACTACTCCTTTCCTTGGCAATTAAGATTTATCTCTAGCAAGGGAAATAAAGTGTACTAAAACAAATCTGAACACTACTGATGATATTTTTTTTTAATGTACAATTTCTATAGGCTCAAGAGTACTAATGTTGCCCTTCCTAGAGCTCACCAGACATTCCTGTTAGCTCTAGCACAACACCCAGCCCTTTACCTTATACAGAGATATCTACAGAAGCTGACAGACTGAAGAATCTTCTCACAAAAAAAGAGAAGTCCACCCATCTGGGACCACTTTGCTATTTTCAGTTTTCCAGCTTTTCACTAGAATCAGAAAGACTCAGCTGCAAGAAAGAATTTTCTTTCTCTTGTTGAAATTCAGAAACATACAAGTCAGCACCACTGTGGTTCTAATCTCAGCTTTCAGCTTGAGGAGCTGAACTGTGGTCACTTGTTCTCTGTAACTACCAGAGAATTCAGGAAAACTGTTAAGATCAAATTATGCCTTTTCAAGGGCAGGCAACTCACATGGTAATGTGCTGAGCCACCACCAAGGAATGCTCTGGATTCTATTAATACAGGGGCAATTTTGTAGCATTTTCTCTAAATATGTAGCCTTACAAAAAAGCCTTATTTTCGTTTAGCTAACACAGAGGAAAATGCGGTTAGAAACTTACTAGTTAAGTATAGTAACTTTGGCTTGAATAAGAGGACAATTATTCTGGAGCTTGTAATTTAGGAATTAGCAGTTAGATCATAAAATAGGCTACTGGTAAACACTGAGTATTAAGGATTAGAATAATACATATTTTTTTGTTACTGATGCCAGGAGACCAATTCACTAACTGTAGTATGCATACATAAAATGATTAGCCTTGGACGCAATTTTGAGGCATATGTTCATGAACATTCATTTATACTTTTATTTCTTCTGAAAATTTTCTACCTTCATTTACATCAAAGCATGGTAAATATTTTCTTAAAAGGGATGAAATATCATATTTTAAGATAGCAACACCTAACAAGCTCTTGAAAACAGGCTTTTAAAGTGTGTATCAGTTCATTGTAAATGTTTTGACAGAAAGTTTCCAAACTGCTTTCTCAACAGCTTGCTATCATACAAAGCATACAAAAATTCTGTTCTCTATACTGAAATGTTTTAGATAACCCAGGAGGAGTATTAAATTTCTCAAGTGCGTGTTACACCGGTACACCTTTTCTGCGGCTAATCAAAACTAGAAAGCAGTCATAGTAAATCTGCACTCAGTATGAGGTGTTTCAAACTGTTCATCTAGAAAAACACAGCTTCTATTTGCAATCCAAACTCTACAGTGCACACAAGAACTGCGACTTGTCAGAGCTCCGCTGTGTTAAATAGCAACCCTCCCCTGCTACACACAGAGCCACAGTGTGATTTCACTGGGTGAAGATGGCAGAATACTTCAGCCTTGCTAAAGAGACTCGTGTTTCTCAAAGTGTTTATATTACTTTAACTATGCCTGTAACATCTTAGAATTACTCTGGATAATATTCTGAAAATGATAGTTCAATACTCAGAAGCTGACAAAAAGACAAAAATTCAAAGAAAAGAGATAAACAAAATCATTAAACACTGACTAGAACTCTAGCACGCGCATCAGAACATTGCTACTAGGGATCACCTTTCACAAAAGGATGCTTCAGTATCACACTATGTAGATGCAAGGTAACCAGCTCAAGCAGAAGTGTGGAATGTTTTCTGAACAAGGATAAATTCAAAAGATCAAGAAACTTCAGCTTTGATATGAGTTACACTAGATGTAAAAATTAGACATTATAATAGAGAAAATTATCAGAAATTATTTCTCAGTGTTTCTTATCATTCAAGAAAACTGACAGTCACACAAAGAAGTAATCATTCAACAGATTTAAAGTTTAAAATAGGAAATATTTTTTCACGTATTGAAACTTTAAATGGTAGCATTTATAACTTCAATATTTTGAATGCAAATGTATAGATTCAGAAAGAATTAAGCAAATTAGTATAAAATAGGTTTGTCAGCAGCTTTCAAACATGACAGTAAAGATGGGCTGAAGAGGAAACATCTTATGAATATGAACAACATTCAATAGCAAATTCCTTTAAGCTGGAACAGTGCACTGAGAGATGTCCTTACACACCTGGGAGCTTCCACTCTTGGCCACTCTCTGGGACAGAATACAGGGTTAGATGGATTGTAGATCTGACATTTCACCCATGCTTTCCATTTTATATAACCACATATGAATGCAAAAAAAAGCACCCTACTGCTTTCCAAAGATACTAGAAAAGGAATTTGCATGATATAGTTGTTCGAATGGTCATACAGGATTTAAATTTTAAGTCTTTAACTTAAGTTGTTCTGCCTCTGGCTACTGTACACTTCCTCAATAGACAGGAAAGCATCTCTAGTTCCTGAGTAGACACAAGAAAGGTCCTCAGAGCAGATAGAGTTTCAGAATGGAAAAAAATGAGAATTACCAAATCAAACAATCTGTTTCCTGTCTTTCAGGAGCCTCGTGCCTTACTGCATAATACAATATAAACATGACCTCTGTTTTCTCTTCGCATTTTCATTTCAGTTCATAATAAAATCAATCTTCTTATTCATATAAAAGAAATCAAATTAAAATGAAGTTGACACACTACTTTGGAAGTGAGCTTTATGTCGATGATAAAACAGGTCCAAACCATGGGCTAATCTATTTTCATTCCATTCCATTACTTGTAAGAACTGGTTAAAACAAGTGATGAGCCATTCATGCTACCAGAGTCCCAACATATAAAACTGATATTACAGAAACTGTCAGAAATTAGTTAGTTCTGCACTGTCAGTCTATGGCCTGTTATCTCCCACACCCTGCTCCAGGAGTTAACTGGAGCCATCAGAAGAGCTTCAGGGAGCCTCTAAAAAAAAAATCCTGCAAGTGATCTGGGACTTGGGAGTTGCTAAGAGGATTCCTACCAGTTCAGATAGCCAGGCTGCTGGAGAAAAGCGGAAGAGTTGGCAGTAGAAGAACTCTGGCACTGCCTGGGCCAGGAATAAGGAACAACGTATTTTTCAGTTGATTTTCTATTGGAGGATGATGTGGTCATGCTACATCTCTGTGTGTCCATCAGAGGGGTTAACTCGATTGCTCCTGTCCCTGGGAACAATGACTGGAGGCTTTATAGGCAGCTCTAGAATGCAAAGCCGTAACAGAACAGACAGAAATTGCTTCAGGCAGAGGGAAGAGGTAGCTTAGCAGCTGGCTGAAGGGAAGGTATTTTCTATATTCTGAAACTTTAAAATAAAATCCTGAAATAAAAAAAAACCAAGTACTTGGACTTTCAGTAGTCACATCACTCCACCCTGAGAAGTTTCTGTCATAGAGGAGTTCGGACTCCTCCTTCTCTCTCTCCTATTCGAGGAGCAGGGGTCTCTCCTCCCTCATTCTTTGTTCTCTCCTAACCTTGCGGGAGAGATTATCCCTTCCCCACAGGGACAATTTCAGCCTAACAACTTGCTCTCTGATGGTGAAAGTCTTATGGCTGTACTAGTGACTTGTGCTCATCACTTCCAGAGCAATGTGAAGTATCTGCTTTCTCCAAAAAACAGAGAGGACTGAACACGGGATAAGCCATCTCATGCTTTAAAATTTAAAGACTTTCAGGGGATTTGTGGACTTAATACGTTTGCATTCCTTTGCAGATACAGTTCAGTATCATAAATAGATGATAATTAGGAGCAACCTATGCATCAGATTCTTTCAGTAGGACTTACGCCTGCTACATTCCTCTAAGTTTTTACAGCTTACTTAGTATTCACATTTTATACGCATAAGAAATGTTATTTTTCTTTCAATCTCTTTCACTAATTTTTCCACAGTTGTATTGCATGACATTTACACTGCAAAAATGCTGAAGCTGTGCTGAGGCAGTCTCTTCTCCTCTTTAAAATGAATGCTTTTTTTTTTCCTAAATCAAAAAACTTCAACATATTCAGGCTGTCACTAAAATAACTAAGCACCCCTAGGACTATAATGCTTGCCCAGACAAATGCACATTCCTGTCTGTAGAGACCTAGCCGGAATGTCTAGCATCAGAATTTCACATTTTGTGCAGTCAATTCTATTTCACATACTAAGCCACAAACCCATTATAGTTGAAAACAGCAGAAGGTCTGTTTTAAATTAGGTGACGCAAATACAGTAGTAACAGAAACCACAGAAAGAGCCCAGATGTATAGAATACACGTACAGGCAAGGCAACCGAGTATGAAAGGCAGGTATCACTTCAAATGCTTTCCAAATTCACAGGTTTAGCAAACACTACTAGTGAATAAAACAATATATTTACCGAACAAAAAGGCAATTTAGTGTTTTACATTTCCCTTTAAATGAAGCTCTACTGAATATGACAGCAACAGAAACAGGTAATCCCAGAGCATCTTCAATGAAGACACGCTTTATTCCAGCATGGGCTCTCTTCCTCTGAATGCACAGCGGCAAGAGACAGTAACATGAACTACTAAGAAAGGCAAGCCTTGCAAAGCCAGACATCTGGACTCATAAGAGACATGATCATTCACCAGAATAAAGCAGGAGAAAAACATTATGCAGGCAAGAAATTAGACAATATTGCATTTTATACTGTAGCTCCTTAAGAGAGCAAGATGACTGCCTGCATCAATCTCATTTTTGTACTGCCTGAGATTGTTCTAGCTTTAATGTGGAGACAGAAACAAATGGCTGACCATTTTTTTAAATAGAATTGTTCTATTTTTCAAGATCATGACCGATGATGTGACTTGATGTAAAAAAAAGTTTGCATGATGAGACTAAACCCATACCTGTAAATCAGTGGATTAAAATAACTCAATCACTTTCTAATAGAGAACTGCATGAAAATATTTGATTATTAAATGAAATAACTAATTTATTTTAACATTATGAGTATTTGAAGTGACTTGTCACTCATCCAGTTCAGTTCCACCCAGCTATGGTTCTAGCCATAGCACATTGTTCCACTTGTTCAAGGACAAAGCAAGTTATTCATAAGACGTTAGAGCCAGTAGAACCTACACCTTTTGCTGTGTTTTGAGATTTTTAAGGCCAAGAAAAATTGCCTTGTTGAGGTGATAAAGCCTTGATTTATATTAAGGTAGTTCAGTAATTCAAGAAGAGTTGGCACAAACACTAAAGAAGTTGTAGCTATTCAAACACGCATAGAAAAAAGGCAAACTGAAGAAATATTGAAAAAGTAGTATTTTCACTTTTTAAATCAACTTTTAAAACCTCACAGAAATTCTCTACATTTAAGAATGAAGCAAGCAAATAATGCACATTACGAAGGATTAGTTAAATATGAATCACACAGTGGTTATGTCAAATTGCTATTGTACAATCAGCAGTCGGCTCAGAAACGATTGAGAAACTGGAATCTTTTCTGTTCAAAAAGGGCTACAGAAGCAAGCATCTCTTTCACTCATTGAAAGGTGCACAGGATATTTATTTTGCATCAGTACAGCCACTACAGATGCTATACTTTGCTTTATGTCTTTTTTGTATCCCACTAAGGTAAAAAGAAAAGAATTGTCCAAAATGGGTCATTTCTTGCTCTGTGTCAATCATCTAGATCTTTCCTTTTCTCCCCACATCCGTCTCTATAAATTTATTTTACTTGCATACATTTTCCCTCCTCTATTTTTCTTTAGGATTTGCTTCTCCTTTAAATAATGCACAATCTATATTTTAAAATCAATTCTTCCCATAGAAATTATTCCTGTAGATTCCTCAGATCCTCTACCCAGTGTTTTAAATTCATGTGACACTCTTTAAAGAAAGCCTGTCTTGTGATATTTGACTGAGTTAATGTAGCAAAAGAGGAACTAACATACTATTTTTAAGACGTAAATACTTTGTGATAAATCAAAAATATTTCATCTTCAAATATCTCTGTGGAACATTCACTCCATAGTTCATCCTGTCTTACTATTTATGTTAGGAAAATAAGTATTGAAGAATAGCATGGGAAAAGCTAAAAACTAAAAATAATTAGTCTTTGATGTTGAAAACAATGTTTCAGTAATAAATTTATCTGATTTAGCCCGACACAGTCAGCCCATGATTCAAAAAACCATGAAGTCTGTAGCATACAACAGGAGTGACAGGACCATTAGGCAGATTTTTACTCTCAGCCTTTTTTTTTACTGTCTTTGCACTTGGTTTCTGTCCCTGTCTCAAAGTGGCAGCTGGGGTAGCTTGGGAATGACACAGATGAAGGAGTTTCCCTTCTCTAAAGTACCAACCATTCAGTGTTCTCACATTCAGAACTAATATAGGTCTGATAAATGTCTTCATACTCCACCTGTAAATAATCACTGCCAATAGAACTGATCTTTATAATTTTTTTTCTTAGCAAAATAAAACAAGTATCCTTAAATCAAGAATGTCACCAAAAAATCCTAAAGCTTTTCTGAAGATACTTCCTAGTGAAAGTAACTAATGGGATTTAAGCCTAAAGCAAGGCCTTTAGCTCTAGTTCGTTATTACATCCAGATGTGTAGGTCTTCTGTAAGATTGAGGTTTTTTCTTCACATTTTAATTAATTTCTGCATTTTAATAAAGCTGGAGTATAAACCCAATGGCATTAGAGTTTTATCATCCATACATTTGTAAAGAATAGTGCAAACTGAGAGTAAATCTTAAGGACCAAGCTGTAGGTTTTCATATACTTTTCCAATCAATAAAAATCTCTGCTGAGGGCAGGAAAAGTATCCAAGATTTGCATTACACCATGAAATTTGCATCAAGACAAAAAAGTAGGAGAAAAAACCCGAACAGTATATATTATCAAAAAATAAGGCAAAAATATTTCATGTAAAGGCTTTTACCCAAAGACCCTAAGCATTTCTTTCAAAAGATGCATTCAAAATGAAATGGATGCAAAAAAGTAACAGAGAAAAAGAGAACTTTTTTACAAGAAATTACTACAAGTACTGCCCAATTCACTCTACCAAAGCTGATGCTAATGGAGAATATGATAGTTTACCACCAACATACCAAGAAAAGTAACAAGTACTTTTTATGCAACTATATGATAAACTACCCATAGATAAATGTAGCCAGAAAATTACAAGACTATTTTTAATATCAAAGGATGGACTTCTGGATCAATCTTTCAGTTAAAGAAACCAAACTCATCTGAGATGAGGCCTGATAAATTTACAATAGACTTAATTTTCTTGCTGTTTTACACATTTCTTAACCTCTCAAGTGTAGGAATGCTTTCCTAATGCTTTAATGTTTTTCTTGGTTGATCCATGTTTTTTAGGATCCGTTTTATGTTTCATGACAGCGTAAAAAAATGCAGGAAACCGTATATAATGATACGATTCTGTCACTGTAATTTTGGTCTTGTGCATCTCAATGATCACATGGCTTTGATATGCCACAGCAAGTTTTAAAATGCTGCATTTAATGGTAAACGTGGTAAGCCACAATTGTAGAGCTTGGTAATGCTTGCTTTGGCTTTGCAAAATGGCATATCAAAGAGGTATAAGATCAACTTGCCATACTTGGCACCATCGAGTTTAAGTTAAACTTGTATCCTAGGTGAATGGACAGTCAAATAAAACCATCCCTCTGGAAATAGAAGGGTACTGTACATAAACTAGAAAAATTATTGGTTGTAAAGCAGTCTGGACTGAATATAACAAACTCAGCTGGCTTGAGCTCAGGGAGCTGTTTCTTTTGCTTCATAACGGAGCTTTTGTTTCAGAAGTTGGAGACCCTGTGTTTAGCCCAGCAACAAACTCTTAAATGAATCAACTCTGTGTAGGTTTGATAGTGTGTTTACCAAGGCTTCCATGTGTGTATTATTTTGTCCTTGTACCTTAGACAGTATGATGTGGCTGCCTGTGAACTATCCTACACTTAAAAAAAAATCTAAAAATAAACCAAAGCCTTGCCCTTAAAATATTTTTTAAAAGCAATAGTGCCAGAAAAATACATTTCTAATCATCCAGAAGACACATCTACTATCATACTAGCTCCCACAAAAAGGCTGGTACCCCCATTCTAAGATAACTCATCATGCATTTTCCTTCTTTCTTCATGGTAAATGGGTCATACTCTATGACCCATTCTTAATTCTGTTTGTCAGTTACCAACATTTTCCTTCTCCCACTGTCATTTTAATCTTCTTTCATGGACTAAACTACATTATACAATTCAAGTTTCCCATTTCAGGTCATTACTATTATTTTAAGGTAATTTCCAGCTTAAATATGCACCCATCCCAGGCATAAATATAACTAGTTGAATGTAGAAGTACAAGTCAGTGTGAGGAAAGGTTATAAAAAGTCTTTTGCACATTCAAATTTCAGCCAGTCTGTTCCACAAAAATAACTTTTGTGAAATCATTACCTTGGAGATGAAATAGCATTGTGCTTGAAACATATAGTCTTACAGCCTGAAATCTGTGGTTTATAATAAGTACTTAAGAACATTACTCAGGAACAGAAAAACGATGGAAAGCAGGAAGTTGTATCTAACTTATTTAAAGTGCTTTTACAGTACCATGACTTCATGTTCTTGACACCATCAGGAAGGGCTGGGAAGCTTTACCCAGAGATATTGACAGCTTAGCTGGGGTTCGATGGATGCCTACCTGGCAGCAAGTGAAAAAACTTTACTTGTACTGACAGACCCAGTTGTGACTTGCATTTTAGGCACTCCCAAGGGAGACACGTGCTTCACTGTTTAGAGAATCACACTGAGTCAGTCTTCAAACCTTGCACAGGTGAATAGAAAGGCCAGGCAAGAAGTCAAAGGAATGCAGATAACTGACTCAATTTACATACTTACTCAATTTACACAACACCAGTGGCTGAAATATTTTTCCAACCTGAGAAGGAAATACAGTTAAGGTTTAGAAAAGGGAGTAAGTAATTTGCCCAGTTTGTTAGGGAGGTTTTCCAACAATCCACAATCTTGATTTTACCCATTTATAAATTCAGTTATTTGGCATTTTACTAACATCCAAGTTTAGAACCCTCACTATTGCTTTGAATGAAAACCTGGTGATCTCAACTACCCAGTCTTACTCGCTTTCACCACTATTGAACAAGGCAAGAATCTACTATTTTTTTATCATATTATTGCAAACACCCATAAGAATAAACTCATCCTATCCCAGTTTAGCAAATATCCACAATACCAGCCTATGGCTATATGGTTTGCTATGGTTTCTTCATCCATATATTTCAAATCTCAGTTTTCCCCACCTCTTTCTTTCCTATAAAGACGACAGCAAAATGTCAGAGTTCTAAAATACTGGGAAAGCCCTCTGGATTAGTTGTTTTGTGTATTCTGATGTGCAATTCATTGATACTAACTGAAGAACACTAGACAAAAGAGAAACTGATACTAGGAAATCTAAATGATGCTCTGCACTGAAAACCCTCTGGACTAGAAATAGCATATTTACCTAAATATTCCTTAGGTAGATTTTTTTGCTTTTCCCTTCCTCTGTCACAAACTATTCTTCAAGTGAGAAACAGGAAGAACAACACGACCAAAAATTAAAAAAAAAAGACCCCAGGAACAACTTTCATTACCTCACCAAATCTTTTCCTCATTCATGATTTGTGGAAAAATTATGGTAACCTTGATATATCATTGATATGTTTGTTGTGTTTTTTCCTTGTGAAAAAGTACATTTAGGATTCTTAAAAATTATTAAGAGTTTGCATACCTTTTGACTCTACCCTGGCCAATGTAAAATAGCAGTGATCGAAAGGAATTAAAAATCCAGCAAATTTTCAGAAAACACAACAGAAAATATGGAATATAAACATGCAGAATTAACTTACCTCTTAAGTCTGCTGTTGAGTAATACAATACTGAAACAGTAAATAAGGATCCATTTTTGCACCTGTCAAAAAACAATAGGCAAAGAACTCCTAGAAACAGATTGATTGGCAAGGGACAGAAAATTTCATAATATGCTTATAGTAACCTATCCTGGTAAGAATATAAGGAAAAAACCCTCTATACGTCTGATACATTGATTTTCTTAGATTTTTAGTGAGAAAATGAATAGCATAATCTCAGCTAATGAAGGCCAAATCATGTGCTTCTGATATCACTTATTGATAACTTATATGGACCTAAGTCTATTTAAACGACCATATAAATAAAAGTGGTATCAGGACGAGATTATACTGTGCCTGGCCTGAATTTAAGTTCTCTTACAGAGATATTTGTGTTTGAGAACTCAAGCTTGTCATTAGCCACCTTCCTCGCTACTGATTTCTGAATACTTATTCTACAGTAGATACTGAGATCCACAGAGTGGAAGGGAAGCCTACAGGATTTACCACAGCAGGAATTAGCATCAAGTTACAAAAGCTAAGGCACAATAATGAGTGATGAAAACTTCATGATGAACCATACTGCTGGATTTTCTTTTAAAGCAAATATATAGTATTTTTAGGCATTTTCCTCAATATGTTTAAATTGAGTTATACTTTAGAATTCTTGTGATTGCAAAATAGACTGCTTTAGTCTGATGAGTCTCATTTTACAGACTTGGAAGAGAACAAATATAACCAAGAAATTCTATTTACTTGTTGTTTTTAAAATCAACCAGATTTGTTTTATTTTACATAGGAATGTTGTGCTTTAAATTCTGGCATCTCAGGACTTACTAACTCAGAGAATTTCCCCTTTAAAATTATATCATTCTCCTAGTCCTAGCTCTCACTCCTCGTTTCTTTTGGTCTAATAGAGTATCTCAAAGCAACTAAACATAGGTTAAAAATTGTCCTTTTGGTCTTCAGGTTACCAGAACTGTGAGATGAAGCTCCATAACTGGCACAGAGAATACAGTAAAGGTATATTTTTATGGCAGTTCATTTAAAGAACGAAAAAATAAGCTGTCTGAGACTGTTCAGATGTTTGGAGTGTTATAGGCATGTTGTGAGAAGCTGGCTGAAAAAGCAAATGCAAATGAAATCATGAAGGACGGGTGAAAAATGGAATTTATTGTGACTCAGACTCGCCATCGGAATACCAACAGCCATATGCTACAAGCCAGGCAAAGAGACAGATCCAGCTCAGCTTCACAAGAAACAATGTATCTGCTTTGGAGGAGACTACTTCTACTGTAACCCTGGGTGACAAGGCAGGAAGCAAGCCAGGACTTTAAGGCAGAACTATTTGCACCTTCCTTAGGATCAGCAGTTCAAAAGTGGTTAAAGGTTTTCCATTCCTAAGCTAGGTTTTAGTAGAACCCAAACTGGAACAAAGTAGCCTTTCAAGTAGACATAATCCAAATCTGTTGAAAAAGGCAGGTTTGGACAACAATTTGTAAAAAATTTCTTCCCTATCCTTGGTGCTTGTACATCCAAATCCTGCTCCCAGGTCCAGCAGTTTTCAAGTCTTGGATTACTACACATCCAGCAATCCCTTTTAAAGCCTCGGGAGGCTTTCCGCGTCCCTTTATATGTAGCTATATGTCTGCTGCCTGCCCTATAAGGATTTACCAGGTCCTCTGCAAACTCCCCAGCTGCTTGTACTGAGCTGCGGAAGCTTTGCTATGTGAGCATGTGAGCACGGCCACTAACATCAGAAGCTAATTCCAGAAAAGCCCCAACATCCCTTCCCTTTGAAAAAGTTCACCTGAATTGAATAAATCCCTCATCAGACTCAACTCCATCTTTTTATAAAGCGTAGTGCACAATAAGCTGTGATCCAACAAGTGACACAGTGCACCTTTCATCACACCATGGATGGAATACAGCGCTCAATTGTTAATTTTAACAATATCTTACTGCTAAATTTAACTTGCTTACTTTAACAGTATAGCAGGATGTTCTGTACCACCCAGCTCTCCCTGGTTGTGCTTCCTGGCAGTACCACGACAGTGGAGAATCCTTATGAGTTCTTATATAAGGAGCTCCACAAGAGTTTTATTTAATGTGTGCCTGATCAAGAGCTCACTGATCTCTGCTCTTTTCACTTAAAATGAGACTTTTAAATTTCATGCTCAGATATTTGCTGGATGGATAAAGGAGCATATATTTCTGTTGCAGGCCAATTGACTGGTGAGGGAACAGCAGGGGAGGGTTTGTTTTCTGAGGCAGGTCATCTTTTCCCATGAAATGGCCTTTACTGGTATTAAGACAGTTTGCTGTGTTGTTTTGGCAGTTTTGTAAGCTCCCTAAACATAGGTTTGACACAGACCTATGAAAGGCTGGCATGGGCTTCAATTTTTATTAACTCTTGACATTTAACAACTTTTCTTTAAACAAATTATTGAAAACCTTGGATCTGAGTTATCTACCAAATAATGACTCTCAGAATACACAGTTTTAATTTGATTAAATAAAAGCAGGAATTTTTAAAGAAATGAAGATGACACATTTTTTAAAGTGAGAGGCCTAAAAAGTGAAAGAGGAAGCAAAGCACTGAACATCTATTTTTGAGTGAAATTTTTCAAAAACAAAATAATTCCTGCATGTCATGCTGCTGTCTTCTGCATAGAAAGAAGACACTGTTTTACAAGCCAGACCATTTTGCCTTTGGGGAGGGGAAGTCAGGAACAGGGAAACTCCCTGTCGAAGGGACAGCAGCAACATTCCCATGCCTGCAGCCCATTCCTGTGGCTCCCACAGCTGGAAATTAAACAGAAAAAGTGGGTAATGCAAACTTGTGGTCAGGTTTCAAAGTTAGTAGATTGTACCAGCCTTGACATGTTTGAAATCAAACTGTGCATTCTTTCATTCCATTTTTTATTGTTTGATCAATGTAGGTGTTTGAAATTTTATGAATATCCACTGTGACAGTGTGCTGCTGCTCTCTACACCACCGCAACTCTTAAAACGTTTGTGTTCCTCTTTCTCAATGCAGTATTAATCAATGAGATTAAATTTCACAATATGACTAACAGTGTAAGGGTAAGTAATATAAAATAAATCAGCAGCTTCATTTTGTAGGATAATTTAATGGGTACTTCTAAATTATTTTTTTTCTCAAAAACAGTAAGTCCAGTGAGTTTCAGAAACATATCGTAAAGTTATAGTAACACAAGTCACGTTTCTAAACAAATAACAGGACGACAAGCTACCATCTCTTTCCCATTCCTTTTTATAATGAAGAAATAGCTCCACAGTTTTCTTGGGAATTTGAGACATATTCAAAGCAGATAATAACCAGTAAATTCCTTACAGACCAAGGTAAGCCACCGGGGGTACAACCCTTGGAGACAAAGCAGTTCTGATAAATGAAGCCTGACAGAGACGAACAAAGTGAGAGACCCACAGGCAACTCTGAAGTCAGCAGCTCTCCTGCTTGTGAAGTTTGCCATGAAGCATAACATGCCCAGGTATTTCCACCTGCCTGTTCATTATTCTCACTCCTGTCAAAATGCATCTTTCTTGCAACACTGTCATTCACAAAACACTCACTTCAGGCTCCAAAGGCAAACAGGCCGAGTTAGAGCTCTAGCAATCTGACATGAGCCCACTGAAGTCAATAGCTATGCTCGCTTATATATTCATGAAGAATTTTGTCTCAGTATCTTAAAATGCGGGAAATTCTGACCTATTCATTGAGGTGCAATTTAGCACAGGTTTGTAGGAATTTAAGGGATTATTTCAAATGGCAAAACTGCAAGATGAGAGCTTCTCTTAGATACTATCTGGGATTGTTCTCCTGAGTTTTAGCATCAACACCTCATCAATCTCTTCCCCTTGCTGTTAGCAGCACAGGCATCGCTGAGTGGTGGACACTGAATGCCCATTTTCATTTAGTCATTTTCCTTTCCCAAAGAGCAGAGCACTGCAAATGAGCCTTTCTCATTCACTGCTTCCTATCGGTCTTTCCATCTATTTTCAGTACCATAATCATCTTGGGTCCAACAGAAGAGTATACACAGTGAACTAATCATCCTTTTTGATTTTTTCATCCACTTCAGCATTTCTCAAACTCAAAATGATGATAACATCAGTCTGGTTTATATATGTCTTAGCACCATACAAATGCCCAGGAAATATATTTTGATTCTGTTTTTCCTATATAAATCCCCCAGTTACGTACACTGATTTTAGAAATTTCTGGCTACCTATAGTAATTGGAACTAGTCCTGGGGAGAAAAAAGACACATATAAATATAAACCCCAATGAGGTACACCAATATATTTACATGCTTAAAAATTAAGCACCTGCCAAAATACTAGAAGGATCATAATCATAGATGGCTTGCAGATGTGAGAATAAATAAAGACTAGAAACACTATTTATGGTTAAGATAGGTTGGATGTTTTTATCTAGGGGAAACTAAAAGACAAGATTGCTATATTTCATCTGGAATGAATTTTGAGCCTTTTACATACCTAAAAATAAAAACAGATGTATAAAATCCCATTGGCATAACAAAGCCCAGCTTTGAAAAGGCTATTGTCTGCAAATGTGATGATCCTTAAGGTCTATCTTTAGGAGGACTAAGGGATTTTGAGCAATCTTGGGATGATAGCAGGGTATAATATATATAATAGCCACTATTTGGAGCAGTTTTTTTTTCTCTCCATGTCTCAGTCTTGCTCTCATATCTGATTTTAATTTGGTAGAGAATTAGAAGACTAAACCATATAACAAATTTTGGAAAATTACCGCAGTCATCATCTGGAATCGTACTGGATACAATAAGTTAATCTTTAGTATAAAATAAACACTGCCTCCTATACTTCAGAATCCGAAAATATACATTGTAGAGGCTGTAAATATATCCAAGCCTTGCTTTCTCCAAACACTGAGAATCTGCACCAATGCTGCACCTGTCAGACAGGTGATCTCTGGTTTTAATACCACAGCACTACAAACAAATAGGCCTATTTCAACCTTCAGTATTTTGCCCACTGTATTTCAGGAATTCTGCAATTCATTTTATAGTATTTTCACAGTACTACCTTTTGGAATGTTCAGATTTTTTTCTGAACACTGTTTTGGTTTAGCAATCTAATCTCAAGGCATTATGTATATTTTCATCAAAATATTTTTCATTTTATCTCTATAACTTTCATTATGTAAATAAGTAAAATATTTACATTCTCATAATCTGTGTAAAGATTACCAGAAAAAATTAATACTAAAACATATTAATTTGGGACTCACTAGCATCACTGAAGATTGTTATGTAGTACAACATTTACTTATTGCTATGATAGCTTGATAATCAATACCCTTTAATCTTGAGTGTCTGATCACATGAGTTGTAAAATAATGGAGTGGTAGAAAAAGCAATGTAATGGAACTTGGATTTCTTTAACTAAGAATCCAAATGTGAACTTCTGTATTCCTACCTTTTTATTGCCTATTTTATAGAATTTCATTAAGATATAAGTAAATTAAGATATATTTTACAACAGAGTTTTATATTTTGTACTTTTTCATCTTCCTCAACCATGGCTACAGTAGTAGACCTTGTTACTTTTTGCTTCAGTCCAGACTGGCTACAAATGAATCTAATTATTTTATAGTTTGGGCAATGTGCCTGGCAGACAGCAGGGCTTGGACACCCACTGCTGCTTTGAAGATACATGTTGAAGGAAAAACTTGACGTTTTTCTGATAAAGTTATTAACTTTCATGGTATTGACTAGAAAATAATCACTTCCTGGAAAAAGACCAGAATATGGGCAGCTGAGATTATTACTGACTGCAATAGAATCACTGAAGTGTTGTGAGCACCTGTTAAACATGTTTTAAAGTGTTAAGGGGAAATGTACACCACTAAGAGTGAATGAAGTAGAAATCAACATACTGATCATTTAGTCTAACACACATGATAGAGAAAAAAGGTGTATCCCAGTTTCAAGACAACATCAGAGAGGAAAAGGTGTATGCAAAGATTTATGCTCATCCTGCATTTACTGATTCTTTTGTGATTCTCATAGAGCTGCTATATTCTCCTCTGTTTGTCCCATTATCAGATGCAAATATTCCCATTTTTTACATTAAACAATGATCAAAATAGTATTTTCTTGACTTGCCTTTCCAACATCCATAGAAATTCCCAAACAACATGTAAACACACCACCTTTGAGAGAGGAATTTTGTGCTCTGCAGAAACCTATGCCCATGGACAGGAAGCTTAAGGCAATTTGGCAGTTTTAGTGCAATCCTTGTTAAATTATCCCCTGTCACATGAACTACTCAATGCCTTCTGGGAACTGCTGTTAACACACCCAGCCCACTGGGCTCCTGGGACTGGTCCCCAAGACTTTGTAGGGCCTGTGTCCTGAAGGCTGCCTGCCATTTCAAAATGGAATAGTCAGCCCTAAACAGGGTTTTCAAATCTTAGACAATTAAAAGGCACCAACTCAAATTAAAAGCTTTTCTGTGCCTAAATTTTAAAGCTACTACACATAACTCATGCCACTTTCCTCAAAGGGGTGTCTTTCTCTTCTGGGATAAAACTGGAATTTGTTCTAGAGAAGACATATTACATGGCACGCTAATGCATGTGATTCAGTTTTCATCAGCTAGAACTACTAAAATGACCATTATTTTATGAACTGAGGTGGATAATGAGAAATATTTGAAGACTGACAGCAGTCTCATATTCCCAGGCAGTTGTCAATTGGTAACCTCTGTGACTTCTTTGAGAGGATGTGTCATTTTGGAGGAATATGAGTTAAATAAAATGGGATTTTTATATTTATTTAATTATAAACTATTCATGTATTTTTTCTTTTATTATTAGTTAGATGTCCTTTATGTTTTGTACCTCATCTTCTCAAAACTGGGCCGGTATGAAATGGAGCCTCTTTAGGCACAAGGCCTCCCTGAAATATTACCTGTGTTTTTTCTGTGTTCTTCCTTATAGAACAGGATAAACTTTTCTCCTACTTCAAAGTGCTTTAACAAGTGATCAGTTACGAGGTTTCTATGCACAGAAAGAGGAAGTAAGGACTATCATGGCTGGACATAAATTCATTTGCTGTTAGAAATTCACCTTCATAACTCTCTCCATGTCTTAATTTCTTCCAGTTAAAAGGAACTGTGAGGGTGGTAGCATTAATTTTGCCAAAAACTAATAAACATGCTACAAGTGTGTGACACATGCAGACCATTAGTCTGTGCCTGCACTGCCTCCTTGTGTATTAGATAGGCCACCAGTGCTCCCCCAACACAAAACAATGCCACAAACCAATGCAGAAGAGGGACTCCAAGAGGCCTTTTATACTTGAACACTTGTGTTTGTAATTTGTCCCAGGTCATAATTAAAAATGGACTGTGGTGTGTAGATATTGGCCCACTGCTTCAAGAACAACACTGATTAAAGCAGAACTAAACAGGGACACTCTCTTCGATAATGAGATAAACAGTTGCCAATGCGAGTAACTGAGCCTGTCTACACTGTCCCCTTTTAGCTCTCCCAGCCCACGTATTTGTTTCAATTGGTCTCCTGCAAAAGGAAGTTTCTGATGAAATGTAAAACAAAACAAAACCAAAACAACCAAAACAAACAAACAAAGAAAAGAACCCCAACCCTCCTAAGAAGCCCTCCCCCAAAAAACCACAAAAAAATCACAAAAAAGCCCCCAAAAAACCCAAACAAAAAATATGTAGGAACCAAAAAGATACCAGCAGTTGAAGACAAATATTTGAAAGTAGTGTGTTGCAAAACCCCAACAGACTCAAGTTTTAGTCAGCCATCGTAAAAATTCAGAAATGGCAATCAAAATGCAGATTTCTGGTAGTTCAGGTGTGCAACAGCAAAATGTAAAAACTAAACAGAAACTGAGAAACAGCATCCGTGATATATGTCTCATTTTCAGCTGTCTTAAATGAGGAAAATTCTGGTACCCCTTCTGTGTTATATTTTAGAAGACGTATTGCACATTGCGCTAATTGCTCTTTTTGTTTTTTCTCTTGAATGAAGTATAACTATGATTACAACAGGCTACGATCTCAAAAAGAAATTCATACAAATTAAAAGAATGGTGGGTTGCTGTATCAGTTACACAGTGCAGTCCTATAAAATACCAGTAGGTGAGCCTTGAAAGCTTAGGGAGTTTGGCTGACACAGGCCTCCAAACACTTGAGCTGAATGACAAAGCTAAGCTGGTAATGCTGCAGGACACTTGATACTTCCTGCTGCTTGCTGAACAGGATGGAAATGTTCTGTGTGTATACTTAAAACCTATTTCAGCAATATTTTTTGGGGGAGGGAGGTGTAGGAAGACCAGACTACTTTACAAAACAGTCATGATTAAGATCCAGCTAAGTCAATGACACCAGGAAATACAGTCATTGTTGCTTTTCTCCAATGAACTTCATAGGCAGACAGTGTGAACATTCTGTTTTAACCTGCAGCCAAACACATAGCACATTCCCAGAAAAATTCCAGTCAGAATATCTTCTATTCACAAATGTGAATATGTGGTAGCTCCTCAAAGAGATCACCTGTATCAGCACTCAAACACTGCTTACTTTTGTGTATATAAAGGCTATATAAAGCAAGAAAGGAGGAACTTCATAGATTATTACAAATTTGTCACACTACATCGATCAATGAAAAGAACAAAGTTAATTAAAAAATGGTGTGCCAGTTAAGCAGGATTTTATGTAAATGTAGTTACTTTTCCTCTTGTATAAAAATATAGAAGCACACTGGTCAAAAGAAGGGTTGGGGAGTAGAAAAAGTGAAGGAAGGTAACTGCATGACCTGGAGGTGTGCATCAAAGTAGGGGTAGGAGGCTCAAGTCAAAAACACCTGCCCTCATCTTGTCTGCACAGACAAGTCAGAAGCAAGCAACACACTTATTTTTCCCAAGCATCTTAATTATGAGATGTAAACAAAACTGACAACAAGAACCACAAAACCAAACCTTGAAAATAATGCATTAAGTTCTGGTAATACCAGTTTCTTTCCTTGCCCCTTGATGCACAGAGAATCCACATGTGGATGGTCTTCATCCTTTTCTTCCTAAATGACAACCATAACCAGACCAATAACCCCAGCAAACACGAAAATCAACTGACAATTCAGGCTCTCCAAGGGAATTTTCAAGCTCACCCTTTAACAAGTACCTATGTGTTAACTTACAACACTTATAACAAAAGATGATGCATTCTCATAAAACTGGCAAGCCCTGCAGTGTCTGGGAAAACCAGAATAAAATTCTTCAATCTTATTGCCTGAAGAATTGAAAAACTCCAATCCTAAACATTATTTTCACTGCAGCAAGGGGGTGGATCAGTACAAACTTTGGTAAATTGTAACCTCTGTTTGGCAACACCTACAGCATACCTGAACTAAGAGAACAGCCCAAGAAAACATGAGAGCTGTTCAGAGAGCTGTGCAGAAGCAAACAATTATCTCCAACAATTATCCAGTATGTTTAAGTTTTCATTTCCAAATGATACCTCCTAACTCCACCCCAACTCCTAATTTTATATGCATACACACGGGTATCAAAAAGAATATAAACTCATGACAATTCCATGGAACACCCTATTCTTTCAAGTTTCGAAGAATCTTGCTTTGAACATGGGTCTTGAAAGTATTCTTTTTCCATCCTAACCTTCAAGCCAATCTTCTCCCTAACCTTCACGATGCCCATTGCTGAATACAAGGCATTTGCCACTGATAGCAATAAGCTGCTTCATATTCTCCAGCACTAACCCAGCATCCTGAAGTCATCTCTTGTAGTGTAACCTTCATGAAGACTGTATATAGACCTGGCAGATAAAAAAGATAGCAAACTGAAAATAAGATACCAGATCTTGATGATACCAGACCATTTTGTATCTTTAGATCAAATAAACTTGGTTGTCTGTGAATTACAGTCCTCGCCTCAACCTGTCCTACTGTTGACAGCAGCCTTCCTAACACTTCAGATCTGTAAAAACTGATTGTAAACTGGAGCCTTGACACTTTCCTAATCTTATCTGAAAGATAGTAAATCATTACTGAAAAAGAAAAAATGGCATCAGTTTCTAGCATCACTGGGGTTTTTTTTCCTTCTTCTCAAAACCTTCTGGAGACTGGCAGTAAATCGGATTCTAGGTAGCAAACCTAATCTCAACTCCGTCCAGAAGACCAGACACCTCAGGGCCACAAAACATTCCCTGGACCATTTTATCTACTAGATTCAATGTAAAGATTCTCAAACATTATTCCTAAATTCCTAATCCTCCTAATTCTAATTCTTGCATTATTAATAACTACAGGATCAATTGCTGCCAATGGCTTTCTCTTCATGTGAGCTGAGTCTTATTAATTCTGGTTTCTTGGAACGCTGTAGATGCTGCCATAGGATATGCTTTTCATACTTAGTCATCCTCTTCCAAAGCCCTACCCTTAAACTGTTTCAAATCCTAACACCCTCCTAGGGCAAGTATTCCTACACAGCCTGAGAGAGGAAAACACAACATAAGCCTTGTAGCAGTATCAGTATTCTCACCTCTATAGCACATGCAGAGTCCAATGCTAATTTGTACTTTATACATAGCAACCTACTGTTATAATGTAAGACAGTATCAGTCTCTGCTTTCCACTGGTACTGTTTCTGTGCTTCCCTGCAGGACACGCTGCACAACTGAACATTACTCAGGGATGCAGACACATCATAGTAAAACACCGTAACCCCTCATGTGGCAAAACTTGTTCATTCTGGCTGTAAATTTTGACTGTAAAACAAAATACAGACTCTTAGTTTATTTCTCCACCTGATGTAAAACACTGTTTCTCTCGTGGAAGAAAATAATGACAGCTTTGTCTGCCAACTACATAAGTACAAAGACTGCTGACAAGATTTTGCATTTGTGTGAAATGAATTTACCTGTTGATCCTTTATTTTCCCAAGACTTAAACCCTCTTGTTTTATACTATACTTCTTCCCAGTCGAAAGGAGACTAAGGCATTGGTTTCTGCCAGTTGGTATAAAGCACTGGCTTCTATCGGTGCCTACCTCCTTATCTCCTTGTTTCCCATAGATTTAAAATGGAAGTGGAAATGATGACAATTTAGAATGCAAATATCAGAATTAAAGTAATTTCTAATAGTAGTTTAGGAAGGGCACCAGTTTCTACAGGAAATCACAATACAATACATCAGATTCTATTAATACGTCCCTTCTACTCATCTTTGGCAGTCTTACTTAGCTGCATTACTCAGGGTTTATGACAGTTACAGTTCTCAAACCCCAACGCTATTACTCGAATACTAATTAGAACTTGAATTAACCAGCACATAAGGGAGTAAAGCCCATAGTTAAAGGCAGGATTAGTCAATGATTTCTACCAACACACGTAACTTTGGGGGAACCTGTAGAAAGGTATTATGGCTCTTAGCTAAAACCTTTCACCTAAACCTAATTGTCATACCTACTTCCTAAGCAGTTGTCTTCTTCCTATAGGATTAATACAGCTCAAGGCACAGGTTTCTATCAAAACAATTACTATTTCCAGGGGTCAGCAGGAACAATCTGCCGCCTTAAGACTTGAAAATCCTCAACTCTACCCCTGTGCCAAATCTCCCTTTTCTTATTGTTAACAATATCCCGTGCTTCTGTCAACCAAGTTCTGGAACAAGGATTCTACTTAGTCATTTCTGAGGTATCATCCCTGAAGTCAGAAGCAGCACGGGTTATTGTCTTGTTTCGATCTTATCTTCAAAGAACATTGGAGATAAGATTCTCCAAATTTGTCCTTATCTTCATGATGCTGAGGAACAGGATGCAAGTGTGATGGCTGACATTTTTAACTCTTGCTGTTAACTATATAATTAAAAAATGGGATAAACCCCTGCAGCAAGACATGTGTAAGTTCCTACCAACCACAGCCCCCTTCCAAAGCAGCAGACTGTTACAAACAGCAGGCATGTCAATTAATCCCTTAAATCCCCAACTCTAACCTTAATTCTGACTTCCTTCCTTACACAGGCCTAGAAGTTTTGACCTCTCACATTGGTGTTTCCGGTAGCAAGTCCCATTAGTGTACATCCAATTTAAAACTGTAAGGATTTTTTCACCAGAAACTGTACAAATTCAACCTTCAATATACACACAGCAACAAATATGCATCCAATTTCTGGCTACATCACACCCCTGCTTTTGGATCTGTGGAAGGTTGCACATTGCAGCTGCCACTCCAGCTTTGCTTATGTCATTCTCATTACATTCTCCATAGGAAAAAAACTAGTAATGCTAACATTTCTGTAGTCGTGTGGTACCTGAGCTAATGAGAACTGAACTACGCTGTTTTGGATTTAATTTCTTTTACTATCTTCTTTCTTCCCTCATTCTTGGGAATCTGAAAGAATCAGTGGGCACTGAGTCATTCCCTAGCCTAAAGAGCTTTGCTAAGGGTCAGAGAAAGCCTTGGCTTCATCCTTCAAAACCTTAAATAATGGAACTAGGGGAATTCAGTGAAGCTGTAAGCTATTATTGATAGTAGCAAAAGTTATATTGCTCTTCTTGAAGCTAGAATCATTGTAAGTAATACTGTCATTATTTTGTCTATATGCTTGTGTTTATATATTTCTCTCCCTTTTAAGCTACAAAAAGGAGCTGATTAGCGTTTCATCTAGCAGAGATCATTCCACCGATCTCCATCGGTGAGACAACTTTCTTTACAAGGGTTCACTTCTCTGAAGCAGAGTAACTCACTTTTCTTCCTAATGTTAGTCATATAACAGAAAACTCTCAGCAAACATAGATTTGCACCAGAAATGAGACAATGCTAAAATACTCGCCTACCTAAACCAAAAGAATTAAAGCAACAGAGAAGGCAGAGGGTGATGACTTTAAGACAGACATTTATTTTGCAATATTCACTTAATTGCTGTGAATAGAACTGGAGAGGGCATCAACATCTGCTCTGCCTGAAACTAGAAAAAAAAAGTCAAGTCAACATCCCTGAGATACAGGGAAACCAACAACAAAAGCATACTCTTCTTTACAGTGCATTATTTATTCCCAGTGAAATGACCCCTTTATATACAGAGAGAAGACTCTCGCTTTTGGTGATGTAAAGGAATATGTTAAACACACACAGTGTGATTGCAAGAGAGCCAAAGAACACCCTATTTACAGTTACATTTCATTATGTTGCCTATAGCCTGAAGAATGTGAAAGAGCTGCTGCTGTGAGTTTCTTGTAACCTACAGTGGTCCAAGAAAACATATTCTCTTCTCCATAGTTCCTAACCCCTCCCCCTCTCTGCCCCAAAATACAACAATGACCCATCTGTGTACATACAAGAGAGCAATTCCTAATATTTAAACATGGATTAATCTGCCAACGTTGATGTATCAGGGACAGAACATAATGAATGTCACAGTGCTTAGTCTTTCTTTTCACTAAAACTGTCTTGAAGAGTAATGAGGAACAAAAAAGCTGACATAAAGAACAAACCACTGTGGATCACAGATGACTTAATAAATAACATCATTCACTTCTCTTCTGCTTCTCTCTGAAAATATTTTCACATTTTAACCCTCTTTCAGATTCAAGAAAGAAAATATTTCTCCCAAAATTACATCTAAGAGCTGAAAATTTTTAACAAAAATCTGTAAAGAATAATTTTATGGCATTCATAAAGCTTATCTATGTTCTGAATCGTTATCTCTTCTTTGACATATTTTCATGGCTGCAATTACTTCTCTCTAGAACAGCATCATCACAGTTTAGAAGACTATGAACAATAACTAGGAAAATAAGTGAAATGCAAATCAATTAAATGTAAATCAATAATCCCTAAATAATGAATTTGAAGGGCTACAAAATGTGAGTCTTCACTTAAATGGCATGTAACTTTTATCTTGTAACTGCTGAATCTGATGGCAATTTATTACATGTCTGTGTAGCTTGGCATACTGGCATGCAAAAATAATGGAGCTAGCTCTAAATTAAAGTGGTCTTGGTACTAGAATTAATGTAAAATTATACAGTTTTTATATCAATATAAGTATGCTACTTCACCTGGATTGATACTTGGCATTTTTTCCTCTTTGTTCTGCTTTGGATTGATGTAGGACCACAAAAATCAGTGGGTATCTTTCCACTGACAGTTTGGGAGATGAATCACATCCCCTAAAACTTAAATAACAGTAAAGGCACTGTGTAAAATTACTATTCTCTACACTGTGAGAATACTTGCTCTTTTTCACCACTATCTGAAATGCTTCCATTTCTTCTCCTGGGCAGAGACAGACTTTTTCCTTTTTACTAAGGAAGAGTTTAGCTGTATTCATTCAGGCAAAGAGAAAGGCTCAAAACAAAGTCAGAGAAGCAATGTGTGATAAGAGACTGGAAGCAGCAAGAATGCTGGTGACAGAAAGCTGTGTAATTCATAAGCATGAAGAGGAGACTTGAAACTTTATAGCATATGAGATTTTCCCAGGACAAAGTATTGAGTAAAAATAAAAAATTGCCATTGGGACTACCTACTGACATTGTAAGGAAGGAGGCTGAAACAGCAAGTTAATTTGGTCTGTGCTTCGAAGCATCTAGTGAATGACTGAGAACTACACAGACCAGCAAAGCAACAATAAAATAGTACTGACTTCTGGGGACCTCTATGTAGTTTGGGTGTGAGACAGACAATTGTAAGACAGGATGAAATATTCTATAAGCAACTGGGAGTAGTCTCATGGTCACTGAGGAAATGGTTCAGTGGTGCACATGGTGCTGTTTGGTTAAATGCTTGATGATCTTAGAGGTCTTTTCCAACTTTAATGATTCTATGCTTAAGTTTTGATACAGAAAGGTCGGATACATATGGCATTTTGGTGCTCCCCAGCTGTACTATGAAGTGCCAGAATAACCCTGAGTATCTCTTCAGCGAATGGCACCCAATACACAGCACTTAAGGGAGTGCTATGCACCTCAGTCCCCTTAGCTGCAAATCTAATGACAATATCATTTCAGAAAACCAAGGACAGAAAGAGCTAAGTATATTAATGGAGTGCAGCAAAACCTAAGATATTTTATGAAAAGATAATAAATATCTGAAGTATAATTTGACATATAAAAGCAACATGCATTTTATTGATAAACCATATACTTATTAATTGCTGTAAGGCGTTAAAGATCTCAGTGAAGCCAGATTTTTTTTAAAAATTATATACATTTCTACTAAAACGTGACCATGGTTTTCTCTCATTTTCCGGAGGAGCCGGGGCAGCACCTGATCCCAACGGAGGATTTCGGCTGGACCTGCTGCACAAATAAGCTCTGCCAGAGGCTTCAGCCTACGGGCCGGTCCCCATCACCGGCTGCTGCACAGGTGGGACAGGACGGGAGCGCGAGCGGGAGGTTTCCCGGCGAGGAGCCGACACCTGGCTCCAGGGGCTGCAGGACGTGGGGAGGCGGGGAACGGCAATGTTCGGTGCCGGGCTTTTCCTTCACCACTCCGCTCCCTCCTCTCTTACAGCGGCCTTAGAGCGAAGCCCCCGGAGGTCCCCCAAGGGTGTGTGAGAACAAGCCGCCGCTGGGAGGGGCGTGAGGGGGAACGGGCCGCCGGGGCCGGAGCTGGCGCCGCACCAACGCCAGCGGGCGGTTTCGGGGAGCCCGAAGGGCCACCCCGCCGACGCTTCATCTCAGCGCCCCAGCTCCTCACGCGCATTCCTCTCCTCGA